>MJUU01033198.1:15454-26276 GCA_002080025.1 Modiolus philippinarum | reverse complement strand
TTACGAAATTGCTGACAGACGTCCCGGACTCTAGGCCGAAGATTTGTCTCGGCTGTCACCGATCGTATACCGACTTATTCGTACACGCGTGTTGCGACTGTCCTATTACATTTTCGTTGCGTAGCACATTTTTGAACTTAGTTATTGAAAACTTCAACTTACATCTCTTCCAGGAACTCGATCGTTACGATCATGAAACATTGTACAGAATCCTTCTTGGTAAGAAACCAATAACGTCTCTTGAAGATAGTGAATCCTTAACTTTTTTAAAACTTTGTCACTGTCATATAATTCAAAGTTCTGCGATGTAAAATAGAGACCTAAACTGCAGTTATGCCGATGCATGATACAGCTTAGAGGGGGCTTTAGCATTTATCATTGCAGGTTCTTAATATTGACGTTATATGATGATTTTTTGTATATGTACATATGTTTGATTTTTCCTTGTAATACACTGTACGCGTGAATTTGTCTGCCTCTGTGTGTGGGAGGGGGCGATGTGTTTGAGTGTGTGTGTTTGTGTGTGGATTAGTCGAATGTCAGTGCATATGTTATATTATGTTTGTTGTACATACTTACTTTTTCCAGTACGTTTTATGTTTTCCTGTGTTTTTGAGTATTATTAATCATATTATACATGTATTCATATATCTCATGCATTGAGGAATTAAAGGTATGAATGAATGAATAAATTTATTTTGAAATTAAACATATTTTGATATCAGTATACTATGACCTCAAAAACTGTTGGAAGTGTAAAAAGTAATTATTACATTTTCAAACATTCTAATAAGAAATATGCTATTTATTTTCAGGTTTATTTGTCAAATTAATTTCGCACTAATTATTGTAATAACATATTGTGTTATAACAACAATGCTGAAATAGCTAGGAGACACTCATGGTGTGTCGCCCGATCAATGGAAACAAGGTATAATTAACCCAATCGTTAAACCGAATAACACAGATCATAGAGTGCCTTTATCTTATCGTGGAATAACCTTATAAAGTTTATTGTGATATTCTTAATCACCGTTTTGGTAATTGGTTGGAAGATTCTGAAATGTTAGTAGATGAACAATGTGGTTTTCGTAGAAAACATGGATGTTTAGATCATATATATAGTTTATACTCTATTGTAAATGATAGAAAATTGTAACGTTTGTCCACTTTTTCATGTTTTATAGATTTAAAGAAGGCGTTTGATAATGTCAATAGGGATTGTTTATGGTACAAACTGGTCAAATATGGTATTGATGGGAAAATTTTAAATGCTGTTAAATCTTTGTATAATAATACCACTTGTTGTGTACGGGTAAATAATAAACTTACATCTATGTTCCCTGTTTATAGTGGTATAAAACAAGGCTGCTTAATATCACCTACACTTTTTGCTATTTACATAAATGACTTGGCCACAGACATTAAGGCATTGAATAAAGGTATTGATATTGATGAAACTAATATTAGTATCTTACTGTATGCAGACGACATAGTTTTACTTGCTCCTTCAGGAACTAATTTACAGTGCATGCTTGATTGTATTAATGATTGGTGTTATAAATGGCGATTGAGTATTAATTGTGAAAAGTCAAACCTTGTACATTTTAGACCTGTTTCTGCGAAACGATTTAGATTTTGCTTCAAATGTGGCGAAAAAAAAGTTAGTTATGTTGACTCCTATAAGTTTTTAGGTTTGTGGTTTAATGAACATGTAACCTGGGATAAAGCAATAAGAGAATTGTCGAAATCAGCCAGTCGTGCGTTGGGATGTTTGACAACTAAATTTTACTCATGTGGTGGTATGAATTATCATGTGTTTACAAAATTGTATGAGAGTTTAGTGCAGCCAATACTTTTATATGGTTCGTCAATATGGGGGCTTACGGAACATAGGTTAATTAATAATATTCAAAACCGTGCAGCAAAAATATTCCTTGGTGTATCAAAAAAATACAAGTAATATCGCTGCACAAGGTGAACTAGGGTGGTTGTCATGTTTTGCTAAACAGAGACTTGAAGTAATTAGATTTTTTTATAAACTTAATTTTATAGATGAATCTCGTCTGTTATACAAAATTAAAGTATGGTCAAAACGCAAACGCAGATCCTGGGATTTTAAAGTTTCTAGGTTGCTTAGTGACTTTTCCCTTGACCACTTGTTATTGAGTGGGCTAAGTAAACAAGTTTTCATGCAAAAAGTTAAGTTAAAAATACGTATTCATGACGAGCAATCCTGGTTCACCAAATTATGGAGTGATAATATGAATGTTAATGGTAATAAACTTAGGTTGTATAGACGTGCTAAAAAAGATCTTGTTCCTGGACATTACGTTTTACACTCTTTACCACGCCACCTTCGTAGTTGCATAGCAAAGCTTAGATATGGATCTTTACCACTTGTCGTCGAAACTGGGCGTTATGATAAACCTCCAATTCCGCTTAATCAAAGAATATGTCCATTTTGTAATCTTGAAGTTGAAGATGAAGTGCATTTTTTGATCGATTGTGATCTATTTAGTGACCTTCGATCAACTTTAATGGATCAAGCCTTGTTTATTGAACCTACATTTGCTTATAAGTCATCTTTGGAAAAACTAATGATGAACTTCAGTTTAATTTGGGTATGTTATTAAATCATATGCTGAAAACACGCCGTGCTTTATTAGTGAGATAGTGAAAAAGAAATGGATCATATCTTTCTAATTTTTGTTTGTTAATTTAACAAGTCTATTTTGGAATCAAATTTCATCGAAAAGCATTATCATCTTACAATGCTTATTTTTTTAATCTGAATAATTTTTACTTTTCAAATTAACTATTTCAAAACCTAATTTAGATTTGCATATGGATTTCTCATTCATATTATTCACGTTTTAAATTATGCATAAAATTTTTTTTTATCTTTGAACAGATTTTGTATTTTTTTTTCATCTGTTTAAATTTCGCTATGAAACGTATTTTAAATTGTTGTTTGTTGTCAGTGTCTCTTAGGTCAAAATGGCCGGGTATCAGAATTTTATTATTAATTTATGTGTTTAATATGTAGTATATTGTAAACAGTATATTAAAATTTTGTATGTATTGTTTTAAATGTTGATATTGTATATCTGATATGTGACACTTTAATAAATAAGTATTATTACTCATTTGTGGCCTGAAGTCGGGTAATTAGTATGTTGATTTGAACAAAATGTTTAAAGTGTCAAGATCAAATACAATAAATTAATGCCTTAAACAGGGATATCCTTAAATGAAAGATAAATATATCTCTCATTTCATTTTGATAAAAATTTGTTTTTAATGAAATCACAATTAAGTGCTTCAATAAGTTAAATGATTTTCTTATTTCGCATTTTTTTAATTTACAGTAAAGTTCCAGAGTGTCTAGATAAGAAAACATTAACAAGCAATTTAAAATCCTATCTAGCCTTGAAGGAAAACATATATTTTGATAGTCAGATTATTACAATAATTCTCAAACCATATTATCTGTAAACACCGGTTTATTTGCTTTCAATGATATTGTAATTGAAAGTAATTCAAATGTAATTCCAAATCACATTCAAAATATGCAATGGAATTCATTACTTTCAACAAGGACGTGTAAGTCCTTGCTTTCAATTACTTGTAATTGATTTTTTTTTTTCTTCAATTACACATTGCTTCAATTTTAATTTCCAAATGGTGAACTTAACCTTTCTTAGCAGCAATATACCGACCTCTCCAGCTTATGGAGTTTACATTTCACAGTTGATTCGTTGCTGTCGAGAGAGCAAAAACACTGTACAAAAAGCTGCTTAGTCAGGGATTTGTTCAACCATTGTCAATTTCGTCCCTCAAGAAATTCTATGGCCATAACCATTTCATCATTGAAAGATATGACGTGTCAGTATCCCAAATGAAAGCTTGACATTTTCCTTAATTGACTCACTTACAGTGTGATGGGTGCTGTTAACAGAGCAGGACATGCTTACCCTTCCGGAGCACCTGATTTCACTCTCAGTTTCACTGGAGTTCACACTGCGAGTGCCTTGTTTTTGAGTGATGTGCTTTCTATATCTGTGCTTTGGATCTGTCTAACGTCATTGTTTTCTATGTTTAACGTCATTGTTCTCTGTATTCTCGTTTTGGCCATGTCTTTGGACTTCGATTTTTTCTAAATTCCACTCCTTTGTTCCTTCGGTATTCTACTGCTCTTTTTTCAAATTACTTTGAAAAATGTAATTAATTAAAACTAATTATAATTACATTTTAATTACCCCAGGTCCGACTAGACAGCTTGGAATTGCGATACACTATGAATATGATGACAATATAAAAAGTACAAGATATTTGTCCGGTGTGCAGCTCTGTCAATGCGCTGAATATATTAAACGGAAGTCTAAAACGTAAATACAGCGATGTTCATTAGCATTACACTATCCAACATTTGCACGACAGATCCATCATGAATGTGCCCCTTGGTATTCATCAAATACGCAGAAAGCTACACGTGTTTTCCAATTAAAAAATATTTGTCATACAAAATATGTTTTAATTCTTCCGTGACAGACCAAAGTAATATACAATTATAGTCTGTGTATGAGGTCGATACGATGTTATATCGACCTGGGAAAAGCATATCGACCGAGGATGAAATCCGAGGTCGATATGCTTTTGCAGGTCGATATAACATCGTATCGACCTCATACACAGACTACAATTGTACATGAACACTGAAAAGGTCATGTTTATCCTTTGTCTAAATTATCAATTTCAAGATATGTTTTAAATATTTCAAAAATTAATATATTATTTTATTATTAATTTACATGAACACTGAAAAGGTCATGTTTATCCTTTGTCTAAAATATCAATTTCAAGATGTGTTTTAAATATTTACAAAAATTAATATATTTAAAAGTTACTAAGCACTATCATATAATTACTTTGTGTATGTACATGTAATTGATTCTTGAAAAATGCATAAAATAAATTAAACAAGATTATAAACATTCATACATACATGCGATATGCATTTCTATTTTTAGTAACATGCGATATAACTTTTTGATATGCTGTTTTCTAGTCAAACTCTAAATATACAGTGGGTCATGTGATCAGTTATCAACTAATCAAATTTCTCAAACGATATCAAATTAATAATATTATGCTATATTGACCCTCTCCCCCACCGAATATTTTTTTCGTTCCTCAAAAAATATTCGGTAGTGGAGAGGGTCAATATAGCATATTACTATTGTGTTTAAAAAAAAACAGCCAGAGGTGTTAAAAAGCTACACAGAAAAAGTTATAAAAAAATTATATTTAAATTTTATAAATAACTTTTTCTGTGTAGCTTTTTAACACCTCTAGCTGTTTTTTTAAACACAATAGTAATATGCTATATTGACCCTCTCCACTACCGAATATTTTTTGAGGAACGAAAAAAATATTCGGTGGGGGAGAGGGTCAATATAGCATATTACTGACCCATCGTCACATGAATACAAATTCAGTGCAATTGTCGTAGATATTGCTCATCAATGACTATTTAAATCTGTTAGCACATATGATTATGAAGAAGAAGGTCGACTGAAATTTACAAGATACGCTTAGATGCCATCAATCTTGGTAATATTCTTCATAATAAACGTTTTACGTCCAACATACCCCCATAGTTTAAAGACAAAACAGTCCCTCTGATCTTCAATCACAGACAGGTAATGCGGGATGTCCAAATTGATGGCTTAAAATCAAAGCCACCTGATTGCCCTTGTCTCTATTCCCCAATTATCTAAACTCCTGCTGGTAACGTTATAACCAGGTAACTCAACATCATAAACAATGCAGGATTTCAAGATCTGTTCATAAAAGTTCAAAATATCGTGAAGTACAACCTATCAATCGGTAAAATAACTTTAAAATATTGATGGACCAAGTTAAAGAATGTGCCAAACAATCGACAACGAGACGGAAAGACAGGTCGATAGAGTCATTGATTGTAGCTCGAATGAGGCTCAGTAAGACAACAAAGAGCCCCAATTCAAAAAAACACAGTCCAAGATCTCGATGTAGAAAAGCATTGTCCTTTCTCCGTGACAATTACGTCATATTACCAGCTGAAAAGGCCCAAACAACACATTTATCTGCAAAAGGCGCTAAATTGATACATTAACTGCTTGATGCAAGAATGGGTATTGGCAATTCATAAGTTTAGCTTTTTCGAAGACAGTAGTAAATCAAGGCAATCTAACAATTTTTGAAACTGACATTATATGAGAAATGCTTTGTCCATGTTTTGCCATTTCAACCTTTTTTTTCAAATATGAATGAAATCTGGAAGCCTGCAGTGGGTCTGCATATGAAGGATTAATCTTTTGATATTCACCAGCCCAGTAGTCAGTACTTCCGTGCTGACCCAAAAGCCGATTTTATCTTGCAATATATTAATTTTAGAAAATTTCACTTGAAACTAATGGGAATCGCTATCTTGCATTGCTCTTTCCTTAGTCTGATTTTGGCTTTTCATTTAGATTTTTTTGTTTTTTTTGTTCTCTATTTGTTATCATATGACATCAAATTTTGCATGGTATTTACTGTTTTCATTATGTTGATGTTATATATGTGGGTTTATGTTTTCCTTTTTGTTTAAGATGTAAATTACTTCAAAAGAATCAGTGCATAATTTCAGGAATTATTTAGAGAAAGTTTCCAATCTGCAGGTGGATATGATTGTTCTGTCCCATTTATTTATGTTGATTGAAACAAACGAGATCTTAAACGTCACATGTGATTTAGATTCGGATTAAGGTAAATAAATCTGTTTCATTGTAACGATGCTATCTTTACACTTTACTTCATATCTATCCGTTACCTGATAGCTGGAACAAATTCAATTTATAAATCATATGTCATTGTTTACGGATGTTGAATATTAAGATATGAAAGAAACCTTTCATTTTCTAAATCAGGTAGATGAAAAGAAAATGAATCTCTTTCCACTGATTTGATCAATACTAATGTTAGAACTAAATCATTACGCGGAGACATTTCCGGTGTTTAATATAGCGGTGATAATTACATTACCCGTTTTCACAAAAGAACTAGTTTAACGTTGTCAAATATCATAATTATATTTCTCTGTTGCGTGAATTAGGCAGTGCTCAATTTCCATTAACTATTAGGGAAACCAATTATTTCTGTATTTGACGAAGTATGTCAGTTAATGCATGGTTTACATAATAGCAATATATTTCGACTTGATTCAGGACCAATTTAAGTCAGCCCTTCACATGATTCGGATATAAATTGAAAATGAAAAAAGTTTTCAGATTTTTTCTTATATCAATATTTCGCGTCTTTTATGTGGTATGCATTGTTTTCACGCCTGACCCACGAGATATGTTTCCAGAAAGCATGGAAGGCGAGGGACCATTTAGATCAATGAACTCAGAGGAATTCGCTTTATGCAACAACAAAACACTTGAGTTTTTCTTTATACCAGTAACTAACACACGTTCACTGACTGAATGTTCACTGTACTGTATGAGATATTATTGTCTTAGTTTTTTCTTCCATTCAGAAACACTGGAATGTACAATTACACATAAGCGTTACTACAGTCCGGCAGCACTGCAAACCAATATCGGTACAAAATATTACATGACGTCATATGGTAAGTAGAATCTTTAACTTCGGTATTTTGTTAATTTATATTGGATGTGTTGTCATTTGTCGTATATCTTTTTTCAACGTCATATTATTTTAAGGAGGCTCACTCCTGATGTTGTTTATATCAAGGTGTTTTTGAAACCTATTTAAATTGATAAAGCACTGAAGACCAAATGAAATGGTAAAAAGAAACATATAGGTCCGTGTGCTTTTAACGGAGGTAGAAGACATTAAAAATTTGGCGGGAAATATATTTTTCTGGATTTTCCCTTAATTTAACATTAGGACTAATTTTTGTGCAAAAGCTAGGAAGTTATATCAAGAATTTTAAGACAACTTGGCAGGTGTCTTAATTCGACATATAGTAGACATTTATGAAATAAAAAGTGGGGTCCGTATGCAAAATTCAGAGTTCTGAAATCTGACACAAAATCAAAAATGTGATGAGTGAGCCACCTTAATTTGGAAAAGGTGGTAACTTAGTATTATTTCACGTAAAACTTTTTTTAAATTATCATGAAGCTATAGCTATTTCGTAATTTTACTGTTCAACTCTGAAATGTCTAAAACTTTTTCAAATACATTGTACCATTAAAAATGTATTTACGATTATTATTTTACAGAAATTATCATTTGAACACAAATTAAAACAACATACATACACTGATGAGACATAAGTTTTCGAAATGCGCATATGCAGAAAATAAATTAACAATAACTTGGATATTTTGTTATCTATGGAGAATGATACCCTAAAAGGAATTTTTTTCATTTAAACCATTATTTCTCTACGATACTATTGAAAAAATATTATAGTGGCCAAGTGTAGACATTTCTGAGTTGAACTGTAAAAATGCCTTACCTATCGAACTAGACAAAACTTCAGGAACATGGCTTCAAATCGACCATCCAAGTATATTAGAGTTCATGTTTCGACCCAAATATCATTTTGAATATCAAGATTGATATTCGGTTTTCTCGGATTGATATTCGACATTCCCAATATGGCTCTAAATCGACCATCCAAATATACCAAAGTTCATATTTCGACCCAAATATCATTTTGAATATCCAGCTCGATATATTGATAAAAAAATCACCTATCGTACGGGGGTGATATTCGCTTTTCACAAATTGATATTCGATATTCGCAATATGGCTTCAAATCGACAATCGAAGTATACCAGTGTTCATATTTCGACCCAAATTTCATTTTGAATATCCAGATTGATAATCGATATTCCAACATTGATATTCGATATTCGCAATATGACTTTGAACAATTGATACTTACCTCAGCAACTGTGGGGTGAGGTGATCAATTCGTTACAATTTGAGCTATAAAAACTGATTTTTTTACAACTAAAAGAAAGGGAAATTCATGTTTTTAAATATTTCCCCCAAAAAATTCAAAAACTGCAAAAATTTAGTTTTAACATGTATAATCAATTTAACATTGTTAATTTTGGTCTTTTCATGTACTTTTAGAGATACCGTAATTCATTTTAAGGGCATATCCAACAGTTTCTTGTTATATTGTCATTTTCACCATTTTTAGATATATTGTGAAACAAGTACCGAGGATTCCAAAAATGACAAGAAATAATAGGTCACCGATTTTGTTTCCATGGGAAACGAGGTTAAAAATAGTTTATTTTTGCGTTGGTAAAGAAAAATCAAGTTATAGTTTGAAAAATAATAGATAAAATAATTTCAATCTAATCGATACCAAAGTGACAGAAGAACAAAATCAAGGTTTTAAAGATTTACAGAAAAAATAATTTTATATGAGAAAGTATGTTCTATTCCTCTAAATCAATGAATATGCAGTCCTTGTAACGGTAAAAGTGGCTTAAAATGTTCCCATTACAAATTCAATTTTACAATATTTTACAGACTTCTTATATTGTCGATTTTATGAAATTTTGATATCATGCACTTCTAACAATGTGCTGTTTAAAAATCTCAAAAACCAGATAGGTCACCGAGTTCGTTTCCGAGTAAATCATTAAAATATGCAAGGTTTAGCACATCTCCCATGGGAAACACCCATAAAGTCCGCCAAACTTGAAGGTACAAATTACCTTTTCCTCGGAAACTATGGGAATTACTTTGTGACGTTACATTTATCGACGTCATATTCCCGGAAAACATTGCCTTTTTTGTGTTTGCTATTATCTCCCCTGAAACTATTGGATATGCCCTTAATAATTTAACCAAGAGAGATAATAGTACACGAATATTATTCCCCATCAATAAAATGTAGAAGTTTTCACATTTTCCCCTCAAAATGTTATGCATGGTAAAATCTATGTGTTGAAATTAAAATTTGTCATAGAATAAAAGATTAAATACCATTTGCTTATATTTTTATTCATATAATATTTACATTAAACGATGCAAAGTCTTTGCAAAATTAAAAAACAGGAATTTCCCTAATCTTGAATTGATTTTATTAAATATGAAAATAGTCCAATATGTTCAATCACCAAATACACAAAATACTGTTTAATACCAGAGGTGAGTATCAACTTATCAATTTCTTAAACCAATTCTACGGGTTTTTTAGCAGCAATATAGTTGTCAGTCTGTAGAATCGGTAGCCAAACGGCCAATAAAAGGGCTAAATCCTATACCTGTCCTCATTATTACAATGTCACGATAACAGATCATAACAGTAAACGCCTACAATGGCCGAAAATTACAATTCCAATCCACAAGGGAACCACTCTAGAAAAACACATAACAGACTAGAGAAAAACATAAATAACGATAGGAACTCGGGAAAGCCGGACTTGGTACCGGCACTAGCAAAAGCTTAAGGTAGGTTTAAACCGGTTTATGGGTACCCAAAAGCTCCCCTTTCTTTATCTCATGACTGCTCCAAATTCATTGGAACGAGAGATTTTCTACACCCCGCTGTGCTTTGATTTTTAATTAAAAAATCGCCAGAGATTTAACCTCTGGACACGTATAGATGGAAATTATTTGAAATTTTGTCTCAAGTTGATATGATAAGTTATTGTGTAAACGATTTTTGCTCGACTACTTGCTTTTTGCTGATACTTTGATTTTTAACTATGCCAGGTTTTCTATTTCTTTTAAATCTTTGAAATTTTGAGATGTATCTTGTGAGGTTCTTTCAGGTTTGTTCCTGTTTGCTCAA
>MJUU01033198.1:0-15108 GCA_002080025.1 Modiolus philippinarum | reverse complement strand
TTTTGGATCCGCCAATGTAGTCTTTTGTGATTTCATGTTTGTGTCCGTATATTTAGTTCTTTCAGTTTCATTTTTTCACAACTGACTCAGTCCTGTTGCTAAGTGAATTTTACTGTTGTTACTATTGTTTTTTTATTTATCACATTGGCTAAGGGGAGGGTTTTGACCCATTAAAACTAGTTTAACCCCGCCGCAGCAGGTTTGCGCCTGTCCTAAGTCAGGAAATGTATTAAGCATTTGTGGGTCTTGTCTTTTTTTCTACTTAGTTTACTTTATGTCTATAGGCGTCTAGGATGGTGTTTATTTCGCTGAATTTGATTACTCTTTATTTAGGGGCCGACTCCGACCGTTCATTGAAGACCTTATGTTTGCTTTGAGTTGTTATTACTCCCTTTTGGGTCATTGTCTCTTTGACACATTCCCCGTTTCCTTCTTTTTTTTTATTCAATGCACACTTATTTCACTTTAACTTTTGCCCAGAGTCACTGTATGGTAATAGTGCCGGTAGCCGGGAGTTTGGATTGGTCCAACATGGCGAACATTACCGGACGATTGTTATCTAGCGATGGGATTATTTCTATTTTGTGTCCCAAATATCATGCTTTCATAAAATCTTTTTATAAAGTGGAGTCACACAAATTAGTCGATCCTTATTTTGTATTTTGAGTAGTCAGTGAAGCATTTTTATTTGCCTAGTTGTCCGAAAAAGAAGTGTCTATGATTGAAACTATAAGAAAATCTCATTTTACCGCTATAAAACAGAATTTTACCATTAATTTAATAAATTATTAAGATAATACGTACATCCTTTTCACTTACTTATATTATAGAAGATGTAAGATTCCTTTTATTTCACTTAATCCCACTGAATGAACGCGTATGTCTGCGAGCATAATCAAAACATGTAACGGTTTGTATATTACGGTTTGGATGAAATTGGAGAATGTTAATTTCCGGTTTGGATACTAAACCACCCTATAGGATCACTGTACCCGATAAAATGGTTGGTCAACTGGCGCATTGTTGGTGTGCAATAAACAAGATATGCATGGATGAACTTCATCTTTATCTGCAGAAAAAACATACTTATCAGAATTTTTTTCCGTATATTTTTTCTGAAATAACTACATTATCATGTGTTCTTTAAACTTGCGCTTTCTCGTGCAGGAATGATGAGAGCAGATGGATATAGATTAAGATATTGTCAGTCACGGGCGAATTTCTTTTTAAACTTACCACTTCTCATGGTAATTAAAAAATTCCTTCCGGTTTTTTTTTCACAAAATAATGGATCAAAAGATGACATATGATGATCCCAAGCTGTCATGAACAGAAATTAAATGCACAATGTAGGGCGTAGCATTGCGATAGATTTTTGTAGCTGTACGCAGCGTTTTACTGTAGGTCACTTTTTTGGATTGTTGGACTGCAACACTTTTTTTACTGTACGCATTACTGAAGTGAAACTATACGCATAGTTGGACTCAATGTATTACGAAAACGGCTGTTTTATACTTCATAATTGGGAAAAGATGGATTTTTTCTTCGTCTTTTTCAATTAAAAGACACCTAGAATCAAATAAATATAGTTTCAATCGCTATGCTACGGTGGTACATTTAGGACACACAAAATTTTATTTTTTTTATAATATTATGTCGAGCGCTCGAATTATTATGTCGAGCTCTCGACTTATTTTGTTGAGCGCTCTACTTATTAAGTCTAGCGCTCGACTTATTATGTCGAGCGCTCGACTTATTATCTCAAGCGCTCGACTTATTATGTCGAGCTCTTGACATATTTTATTTCCAATTCCGGATTATTTGTAGGTTAAAATGATATTTAATACATTTGTCACTTCGTATACATGACCCTGCACTTTAGCTAGGGGATCAGGGGCTTCCCCCGTCTACAGAGCTAGTCGGGGGGGGGGGTTCTTAGGTGGTGCATAGGGAATACACTTCCGCTTGCGACGGGTTAGCCAGGGTCATAATACAGCTGTGGGCAAAAAAGGCCACGCTCTGTGCAGAATAAAGATCCCTTCCATATATTTCGATACTGAAGAGCAGGCCTTTGGGACCGTATAAGAGCCTAAATTTCCAACCCTTCCCTTCTCCAATTTCGTTGCCCGGTTGTCCCTCCTGCCTTGGTTCTTTCTGTCCACTCGGCAACATTTTAGCTATATCAGGACGAGAACAAGTTATAATAAATTCAAACATTAATCTGAAAGAAAACAGAAAGAAACAATAGGGCAACGATTTTTGACTGACTCTAGAAAATGGGCCTACTCTTCGGTATCGAAATATATAGAAGGAATCTTTAATCTGCACAGAGCGTGACCCTTTCTACCCCGTCGCCAGCGACAAGGTATTCCCCTATCAACCACGGGGGATGCCCCCCCCCCAACCCCAGCACCTCTGTACACGGAGGAAGTCCCTGGTCCCAGGTCATGTATACGAGGGTACAAATGTATTAAATATCATTTCAATGTACAAAGAATTCGGAATTGGAAAAAAAATATGTCGAGCGCCCGACATAATAAGTCGAGTACTCGACATAATAAGTCGAGCGCTCGACATAATAAGTCGAGAGCTCGAGATAATAAGTCGAGCGCTCGACATAATAAGTCGAAAGCTCGAGATAATAAGTCGAGCGCTCGGCATGTTATGAAAAATACGCGACTTTTAGATTGCGTTGATGTGTTTTAGACTGACGGTTTGGTTCTTAATTACTGTACATTCTATTTGATAGGGGAAATAGCCGCTTATATCATACTTAAAATCAAACTCCATTAGTTCGTGCACACGCTATGTGTCCTCGCTACTAAATTCAGTTGACTGGAAAATAGTACTTCACTTTTCTATCATTTTTTAATCATAGTATTCCATTTTTTTAAATATTTGAGTATATGCTACTGATAAGATAACACCCTATAGGATCACTGTACCCGATAAAATGATTGCTGGTCAGGTGCATGGCGCATCGTTGGTGTGCAATAAACAAGATATGCATGAAAGAACTTCTACTTCAACTGCTGAAAATACATAGTTATCAGAATTTTTTAATGAATTTTTTTCCCAAAATTACTTCAATAACCTTACGCTTTCTCATGCAGGAATGATGAGTTCAAATGGATATACAGTCACGACCTAATTTCTTTATAAATTTACTCTTTCTTGTTGTAATTTCAAACGTTTTACAGTGTTTTTCCCAAGAAGACTCTGTCCAAAGATAGCATATGGTGATTCCAAGTTGCCATTAACAGGACTTGAATATAAGTTTTAGGGTGTAGCACTGGAATCGATTTTTGTAGCTGTACGCAGCGTTTTACTATAGGTCATACTTTTAGTGCAACACTCATTTTTACTGTTCGCATAGATGTAGTGAATCTATACGCGTAGCTGGTCTATAAGTATTACGGGAATGGTTGTTTTCTGCTTCATAATGGAAAAAGGGTAGATTTTTTTTTCTCTTTTTTTCTGATTAGATAATCTACAGAGTCAAAATATAGTCATTTTAATCTTGATGAAAAGGTTACATTGTTGAAATCGGTGAAAATATTCTTAAGTTATATAAATGCAAATATTTAACATTAATATTTCAGTTTTTCCCTAGTCACTGACAGTGAAAGAGAGATTCGGAGATACCCGATTCCGTCGTCAGTCGGAATTAATGCAATCTGAAATTACAAAAGTATCCCACCCCCAAGTTGCATAATAGACCTAAACAGTAAATTTTACAATGTTACACACGTGTTTCAAGGAGTAACCTTTCATCAATAGCATTAGAATCAAATAATATGAAGAGCCATAATCCAAAAATAGTCAGAAAGAAGTATTCATTACCGAAAATATCGAAATAGAAGATCAAATCTAGTACCAAGGACATCCACTGAGTGCAATACATGGAATGAAACCTTTGTAGTTTTAAGATAAAAACAATTAAATTTTCATAAAACGCGAATTAAAATTTTCATTTCAGACAAGTCTGACTACTGGACTTGTGAATTTTTTCTGGGACCTCTTGTCCAGCAGCAGTGACATCGACTCGAGTGGTTTCAAAATACAAAAAAATGCATAAAAATAGTCATTTTGCATAACTGTCTTGAACGTATAAATTTGATTTAAAATGGACTATGTTTTAGAGGATTTCGGTGGGGGATATTGCGTAGAAAAATGATTTAGAAAAATTATCTATTTACATGTTATTCTCTGGCAGTTTATTAATTTCTGCCGTGTCACATCATTTTTTTTNGTCGCTCCTAAATTTATGAAAAACATGACCTATTCCTTTCATTCAATTTCGGTCCTAGTCGGAAAAACAAGATTGCCGCTATTGACAATGCAATAAATGGGTAAAGATTTTCAGGTCCTCACTTTTTTTGATGTTATCAAATGAAATCTGGCAGGTGCAAATGTATTTAAGCAGAAGGGCTATATTAGGCGTGACGTTTGTTCCGATAATGTTGGGTAATATTTTCAGAATATCCTCAAATGTTTGCCAAAATCACGTAAGGTGGTCTGTGGTATTAAAACTAAAATTAATATATGCCACACTTGTATGGTTTCTGATTAATCAACAGTCAGACATGACTGTAAATAGCCTTTTGTGTCAATTTAAAACAGTGTTTTAGAAGATGGTACCTTTCCCGAAATGTCATCAATTTTTCCGCAATTTTCGCGTTTCCTAAGCGGTAAAATATTTTACAAAGACTCTTATTAAGAGGTCAACTTTTCCGGTTTCACAGGCTCCTTTTTCAGTAGTTCCTGCTTCACAATCGACATCTTCTCCCGTTTTCACTTGTACTTTTTTTGCCACGATCCCGTTTACCGCCTACTTAAAAATGCCTACCCCCAATAAAACAGCGTTCGAGAAATACTAAGTATCTACATATCACACACAACATGTGTATATCTAACGAACCTCTTCAGATGGTGTTGGTCCAGCGTGTGGAAAACTTATCAATAACAAGTTGGCGAAATTGGTTAAATTTTGAGCATTTTCAAAATTTTCCGACGCAACCAACATTTAAAAACGCAAGTGAACGTGTTTCTTCTTTTATTCTTTTCTTTTCTTTTTTCATATTTCCCCTTTTGTTTATTTTTTATTTCTACTCTCATTTACATTTCCGTCTATTTATTAAATTGATATGTAACATTGTTGTATTGCCTGTTGTTATGCTATGTATATATATATTGTATCTGTAAGGAGAGGACAGTTGCTAAGTTGGTACAACTTGTTGTCCAATCCATTTGCTATTTTTTGAAATAAAATAGTATTAAAGTAAAAGTAAAACGTGTTTCAATCGTGTTTTAACGTGTTTAGAATTATGTAACGTAAATAAGAATGTGCGAAAATATTTAACACGTCGGCATACGTTGGCACTATTCGTAATAGTATGACAGGCATAAACTAAATGATGTTCGAGCAAAAAAAATCATTTTGTGAATTAGAACGCAGAGGAAATGACACGAATGCAATAGCAACCACCAGAAAAATCATGAGGGCACAACATATATGGTATTTGCATCCGTCAATAAGTAAAAATGCAAACTTTTTATGGTAGGTTTACACTGCCGATCAAAGCAACTCGACCGAACCCGAGCTATGAATATTCATGTATATTCATCGATCGGGACACTGATCTTGAATGCTCGTGTTCGGTCTACTAACCAAATCGGGGCGATCTTACTAACTCTGCTGAACTCGAGCTGTGTTCCCGAATATTTTTGACATGTCAAAAAATATCGTGAAGAGGTCGTGTGCATTATATGTCGAGAACAGGTCGGGAATCAATCGGGGTCTGATCGAGGTAGTTGTGAAGAGGTCGAAAAGGGATCGGTTTTGATCGAGTTTCAAAATTTTAGCCGATCATGGAGATCTCTACTTGACTTTAAATCACTCGCTTCTCGATTTATGCCGAGTCGCTTCCAGTCCAACTCGATTAGTACTCGATCATTACTCGACTAACACGATTCTTTCTTTTTTCCTATACAAGATCTTCCCGACCATAACCCGATTTTTTCCCGACCTATATCCGACTTTTACTCGACCACTCAAGACCTTTACTCGATTTAACACGACAGCATGTAATCTTTTCACAATATACCAAAATTAGGCTTTCAACAGACTATTATGATCAAGTTTGGTTGTTGATCATCTTTGATATGATGAGAATCTGCCGGAACTATCTCAAGTGGGGACCAGTCAAGGACTATTACCTTCAATTTTGGCCAAATGGCAAAGTAGTTTCAGAGTAGAAGTTCTTTGAATGGCTTAGTAGGGTCGAATATTAAATTATGTTTCCCGTTAGATTGCATACAGACAAGATAGATACTATTTTGAAATTGGAACATCCAAGGACTATTTTGACCAATTTTTGGCTGCAATTAGTACAGTGAAAATCCTTCTGGTACAATGTCTATTTTTGTCCCCCTTTGGCGGTGATCTTGTATTAGCTGACGATATGGCAGACACTTTTTTTGAAAAGGGACATCGTTTGGCAATCGTAACAAGTTTGGTCTGAAATGATAAGGGGTTTCAGAGGTAACGTTTGAATGAGTTTTCCCATAAGATCCAATTTAAAACTACATTCCACTTGGCGGTTATATATAATTAGAAGCGGACATGATGGTTTTTTTCACATTAAACCAATCGAGGTAGAATATATTTGAATGCAAAGTTCATTGATAACGGACACAAAACAATGGCAAAAGCTCAACCTGGCTATAAAAGAATATCAGATTGTGCATGCTACTAGTAGAATTAAAGGATGACGTGCAGGGGGCTTAAATTCAATCGACTAGCTATTGAAATTGAATCCAAGATGTACCAAACACATTCCAAAAACAGATTCACTAAACACCGAATTCGAGAATTAAATGTTGTTTCTTCCGAGCAGATTGGTACTCTTATCACAAGATTTGATTCAAGCTAAATGACACAAGAAAAATGCGATTTTGAACATTTGTAACATGTACTAGAGGATAAAATCTTTTATATTTGCAACGGGCAAATGATGTACCTAACGGGCAGCCGCTCGCCATTTTCACTTTCTAAAAACAGGATTTTTCTACAGAAAGCATGTTTTAAGCTATACACAGAAACTACTGTAAATCTAGATACCACCCATATCATGTGATGATACGTCTTCTGTTTTATATATCAGATTAGTCCTACATTTAATGACAAGAAAACTGCACAGTCGCGTTCTTTAATGACAAGAAAACTGCACAGTTTCGTTCTGATGCATGGTGAGGAGGATGACCTAGCGAACATTCATTCCTCTATAATGATGACTTTGAAGCATTTGCTTTGTCTAACCAAAATAACGCGCCTTCTGTGGCAGATCCGCTTTTTCTGCTACTCTATATTTATCACAGTTATCATTTTTTACTTGAAGTATCAGCTATATTGGCCACAAATTTTGCTTCTCTACCACCATGTAAAACTGTTCCCCGAATTTTCATGTTTTTCCCCATATATACAAACGTACTAACAGGACAAAACTCGAGCACACTGGACCATTTCACGATCTTCTCCCGACCAGGTCTAGTTAATCAAACACAAATCGGGCTATGATCTGGCTCAATTTGACAAAGTCTGGTTGGTCGAATGAGAGTGTAAATCGCACGTGAATCGTAAAGAGATCGAGAATGGTCGAGTGTCAGTCGTGTCAAATTGGGTAAAGGTCGAGTGAACATCGAGAGCTATCTCGATCAATGAATTTTATGACGTTGATCGGGATAAAACAGCATGGTCCAGTTGATCGAGTTGGTCTGATCGGCGGTGTAAACCTAGCATACGTGGATGTATAGTATACATGTGCATGTAACTACTTGATGGACATTCGCCTTAAGGATACAGAGATGAACACTAATTCCCGCCATGGGTCAAGTGAATTATATATCTTGTTTGCATTGTTACAAATAATATGAATTTCAATATGCTGTAAATATGTTCTGAGTTAAATAAAAAGGCTTAATCCTCAATAATGAACGAACCATTGAAATAATCATTTTTTTAGTAGATTAATAGGTAGTAAAAGTGCGACATATTTGAATAAATCTATCACTTTTAATAAGTAAAAATAAATATATTGATAGTAAAAATGCGTGCAGTAAAATATCACTGCACAACAACCATGCGTACTATTTCACTCCAACAATGCGACAGAAGTGACCTACAAAATTTCTTTGCGTACAGTGGAAAAAATCGTTCTGTTGGTTGCAATTTGGGTTATTTTCAAACGTCCTTTTCACAAAAGAGAAAGAATATACTGTTTCACTACTGGAGTACATCTAAAATCATAAATATGCGGTTAAAGTGTTCAAATAAGGCCCAGAAAAAGTCAAATTAATCAACAAATTGACAGCCTTTTAGTATATCTCTTTTACATCACGCAATGCTATCATTATTGAAAAAACATATCTAGATACAATAATGCTATAATTTCTCGAAAACTCAACTCCAATTGGTGCTTAAAAAGGTACTTAATTTCGAAGTGAAGATGCAGTTCATCCATGCATATCTTGTTTATTGCACACCAACAATGCGCCAGTTGACCAACAATCATTTTATCGGGTACAGTGATCCTATAGAATGTAAACGCTTTTCACTGCCTGTTTTCTGTATACGCACACAGCTCTATATGATATAAATGTTAATGTGTTGGTAAGGTGAGCTGCAAATGTAGAATCTATGATTCCGAATGCCAACAGTGAATCTTTTTAAACCTGTTAATATCGGAAAATTCAGCAAAGTCTTTGGCTGGATTTGAACCCCTGCTTTGTTGTCATCTATGGCAACACCACCTGCACTATGTCCAGCGCCATAGACCACTCGGTCACCAAGGCTATATAAAAATACAGCTCACATCCGAAAATCCAGCAAGGTGTTCGGCTGGATTTGAACCCCTGAAGACCTTGCTAGATATTCCGATGTTAACAGGTTTAAAAAGATGATTTTCATCACTGTTGGCATTCTGAATCATATATTCTACCTTTGCAGCTCACCTTACCAACAAATTATTATTCATATTATATCGAGCTGTGTGCAACACTATTATCTATATACCTTATGTACCTTACCTGTTGCAACCTTATCCTTCTTCTATTTATTTCCTACCCAGCTAATGTCCATCGTGTACTATGTTACAATCTTAGATTTCCTACGAGGAGGAAGGACCCGGTTACCGAAAGCTATATGCTTATATAGCCTAGGCGGCCGAGTGGTCTAGGACGCTGGACACAGTGTAGGCGGTATTGCCATAGATGACAATAAAGCAGGGGTTCAAATCCAGCCGAAGACCTTGTTGGATTTTTAACAGGTTCAAATTGCATAGTAGTTCCAGTGTGGTGTTTTGAATTTGTTTTCCATAAGGCACAATGTTAAATATTGTCCCGCCTCTGACAGCTCTTTTCATTTGCTATAAAGTATCCTTTTCAATTATTGTACCTCTTCCTCGAATTCACGTTATTCGCTACATGCCCGTCAGGGAAGGGGGTAAATATTTAGTCATTTGAAAGATTCTTCTTTCATTCAATTACATTACCTCCAACTAGCATTTTTCCATAACGCAGTGGGAAAAACTAATTAGTATTAAAAGTCATGATGTTAGATTTTCTGAGAACAACAGTAGTTCTACATTATCATGATATGATAGATCATAATGATGCTACTTTCTTACAATTGATATTATACATATTTCCATAGATTTTTCATAAAATCCGGATATGATATTCCGTTGAATATTATTACCACTAACAAAATAAATGTTAAGCTATTGATTCAAAAGAGGTTGATTAATTCATATTGTACTTCCAAAATACGAGTTTCGTGCGTCTAGGCTTATGAAGTCAGACATCATGACAAAAAAAGAAATACATTATAAATTTTCTTATAATCGGTTTGAAATAGATTTTCATGATGCACTTTCTGAAATTTAAATTACATACAATGTTAATGCAGTAGATTGCAAAGTTAGTTTTAGAATATATTAAGCTTGGAACTTGTTTGGTTGTTGGTGTCGCCTCAAGTCTCATCTAAAGTAAGTGTGAACCGAACCGTCACTCTAAAACGAAAAATCCAAGGACAATGGCAACTTCGGATAAAAAAGAGACAAAGACATATCATGAGTACGACACAGAAAAAAATGAAAACACATACATATACAAAGATCAAGAACACGGACCCAATAAAACAAACCATGGGCGAGATCAGGTACACCGGTAGAGTAAACATCTCCTGCTTCCTATAAGACACCCATCGTGTTTAATATGTCAAATCCGGTACAGGAAACAGCTATTAAGCTTTTCAAAGGAATGATCTGTTTTCTTCTGGGAAAGAGATATCACAAGATCGTGATGCCGACCATAGATCAAACTTTATAGAAAGAAATCAAGGTTAATATATCAAATATTATAATTATACACATTTTTTATGTATCATTCGACGAAGAAATTCACTATGATAATGTTTTCTCACCCTACCTGTAGTGCTTTCTATGTAACCAAAACCTGGGTGAGATTTTTCTCACCCGTGGGTGAGACAAGCTACACGCACGTTTTCCCGCCAAATTATGGTGACCATCGTTCTATATGAATTTAAGTTTGTCGGTTATTCGAACATAATTAAAGTCATAATTATTGCTGCACTAATGTGTTTTGTGCTGATAATGTTTCAGTCTGTAGTGTGATTTTACGGGAAGCTAAAAGCTAAAATTGCCTTTTAAAAATTCTGCGCTCAAATGTTATGACGTTGCAAAGAAAGGGACGTAACTCCCTAATGTAAACAAACGACATGAAGATGAACTTCAGATTTTCTGACATATATTAGAAATTACAGCGTAAAAATACAATAAACAAAACTGGGAGGACAAGACTAGAAAATGATTGAGTAATATGTTATGATTTGAATTATTTGAATGTAACAGTATCACGTTATTACGCCTGGTCACGAATGACGTTATGTCCAATGTCAACAAGTCATTCGTGTTGGTAGGGTGAGAAAAAGAATCAAACACGCGTTGGTGTGCAAGACAAAGAAATCTCAGACACCCGCGGGCAAGATTAGGCAGTCTCTGACTCGGCAAAGCCTCGTCAGAGACATCCTTAATCTTGCCCTTGGGTGTCTGAGATTTCCTTGTCTCACACACCCACCCGTGTAAGATTCTTATATACTCACCTACGTATTGTTTACGCCTTGTTCACTTTCTTTACAGACAGTTGCCCCACGGACCAAGGATACGTGTATAATCCTACAGAAAATTTCTGTGTGAAGATACATACTACGCAAGATACATATGTTAATTCGGAATTCCACTGTTTGTTTGAAAGGGCTTCGATAGTACGTGTTGACAGTGTTAAAAAGTTTAATTACATACAACATTTATTAGGTAAGTTGAATTTTTATTAGTCTCATAGATACTCTTTTTATTGATAGGATAATATAACGAGTAATGAGAAAAAATTGTGTGGATTATCCCCCTTGTATATGTTTAAAGGGGATATAATTAAATTAGCACATTAATTTTTATACGACCGCAAAAATTTTGTGTCGTATAATGGTATGGCGCTGTCGTCGTCGTTGTCGTCGTCGAAGGCCTCGTTGCCTGTAGACACTTTAAATTTTGGCCAATAACTCAAGTTCAAGTCGATCAATCCTTATGAAATTTTAACACAATGTTCCTTGGCACAAAATAAAGGTGTGGGTTGGTTTTGGTCATTATGGCCCCTCCCGTTTTTAAAATAGGGGCCAAAAGGGCAAAATTTGGTGTTATCAACTATTTTGCTGTAGAATTTTATTAATTATCGGATTTTGATGGGGTTTCTTTCAGTGAGTCCCTGAGGTACAATCAGTAGTATGGCAACGGATTTCACGTAGCATGTTTTTTATTTTTTTTATTTTTAGTCCGATTTTGATACCGTCTTTTGCAATGGATTCCTTATGAAAAATAAATATAGCGCTGCACCATCAGATTTTTGATCATTTATTTCCTTTCCGAGTTATGAGGGCCAAACGGGGCAAAAATTGCAAACATGCAGATTACATAAAATTTTTATTTTTCATCGGATTTCAATGGGATTTTTTTCTTTTGATTCGTCATGATATAAGCTTTCAGTAGTATGTGAACAGATTTTGTGTAGCTCTTACGGTTCCGAGTTACAAGGGGTCAAAGGCGCCAAAATTGCAATTTTTCTAAATATGTGAAATCTTTTATTTTTCACAGGATTTTGATGAGATTTTTTTCTTTGGATTCCTCTTGATATAAGCTTTCAAAGGTATGCCAGCGGATTTCGAGTAGCTCCTACCGTTTCCGAGCTACAAGGGGTGAAAGGGGCCAAAATTGCATTTTTTTTCTCGAAATATTAGAAATTTTTATTTTTCATCAGATTTTGATGGGACTTTTTTCTTCTGATTCCTCTTGATATAATGTAACCTTTGGCATTTTGTCAACGGATTTGGTGCAGCCCTTCCCGTTACCGAGCTAATAGGTTTCAAAATAAAGGGGCTGAAATTTTCAAAATATGTAAAATCCTTTATTTTTTTGTTGGATTTTAATGGGTTCAATTCTTCGGATTCCTCTAATCATATTGTTAAAGAAGTATGTTGACCGTTGACCAATTTGATATACCTCTTACCATTTCCGATCTATAAGGAATCATTAACGCTAATTTTTATATTTGTATCAGTTTTTGTGCAGCTAATTACTGGGTCTATAGTTCTTTATTGTGTCCATTTAATTACTATATCAAGCTCTTTACTGTGTCCTCATTTATTTTGAATTACACTCGTTCAAGTTTCAGTGTTCGACATGCTGCGGTCGTATCATGCTGCGCTCGGCGTAGCCATTTATTTGATATTGGATTAGAAATTATCTTTTCTTTGAATTGACAATACATGGCTGAATTGTTACAGAGAGAAAATCAAAAAATGTTTCTCATTAAGAAGAAAAAAGTATATTTGATAGTAAGGAACATGGCTGATGTGGAAAGGTCAAATTAATAATATGTACGATTTAAAATTAGACATATAAAAGGAAAGAGAAAAGGAAAAAACATATTTAGCTAAACAATATAAATAAATTAAGCATTAAGTTTTCGAAATGTTTCATGTTTTTAAAAATGTCGAGAAAAGGGTTTCTCTAAGACAACGGCAGTAGAACACCGAAGAAACATGGGATATGACAATTACAAAAATCAAAGTCTATAGACATGGGGAAAAACGGGAGTACAGACAAAACAAGGACATGAGACAGCCTTGTGGCAGTCTGATATCTTTGTTTTGTCTTTATCTAGCTATTGCCATACTGTTACATTTAACATTGAACGATTGTTTTTTATGAAGAAAGAAATGAAATAAAATTTAAAGTGAAAACAGGAAACATCTACATTGACTGAAAATCACAGTTACATGCTGCAATTTACCAGGGAACTACACAGGAAAAACACGAGTTCACAGCAATAGCCGGACTCGGTACTGGCACTAGCAAACGCCAGCAACAGGGTTAAAACGGTTATTGGTACAACAACCCCCTTTCTCTGTCTCATTTCATATAGTATAAAGATATACGAATAAAACCCAATTCAAGACGACTACCAACGCCATGACCACAATCTTTCTAAAAAGAAAGAAAATGACAAAACGTTATCTTGAAAGATGGGTCAAGGGGTACTCGCTGCTAATCTACCACGTAGCTAAAGGAGCCTTGTCAGCTGGTTAAAGACCACAACACTACGGAAGGAAATTTAAACTCCAAACTTTCCGAAGGGTTTGGTAACAAATTGTCACACATTTCAGTAGACTTTGGCAGTATCAATGGCCAGTATGTGTACAGCTCACTGTATTCCAAAACTAATTTAATGGATTTAACGATATCCCCTATTGTGTAAAGTATGTAAGTTACGTCCTAGTTTTTCCTGATTTTTTGTCCAATTGTGCCATTTTTAACAATATTGATTAGAAATGCCCTAGATATTAAACTGTTTGCAAGTAACGCCATATTTGGATATTAAATATCTCTATCTATTAAAAAACTTCTTAAATGTATTCAACAATTTATGAAATCTGTAACTTTGTTGTAACAGTTTGGATGCAATCTTGAAACAGAAAAGAATAATTTAGAAAGATGGGTCAAAGAGCTAAACTGCCCCCTAACACAAGTAACCCAACCTGTTGGTAATACACTGTCGCACTGCGGAACAAAAATCAAACTCAAAACTTCCCGAAATTTTAGGTAAAGAGTCATCATGTGTTTCAGTAGACTTCGATAGTATCTGTGAGAGGCCAGTATACGTGTAAAATCTTCAGGTCACTGACTCCAAAGCCAATTTAATAAATTCATGTAGAATATCCCGACGATATCCACTATTACGTAAAGAATGTAATTAACTTTCCAGTTTTTCGGGATTCCTTACTAGTTTCTGGTAATTGGTAACAACATTTCCATAAAATCGAGAATGAGAAATGCCCTTCGTAAAAAGCTGCTTTCGAGTCACGTCAAAATAAGACATCAAATTGTCATATCTTCTGTAAAACTTCATAAAAGTATCAAATAATTTATGAACTTTGTAAAGTAAGTGAGGAAACCAAATAATCCAAGGACGATGGCAAGTTCGGAAACAACAAAGAAACAGAGACACAATATGAGTACGGCACAGAAAAAAGAAAAATGAAGACACACACACACAAAGATGGACCCAATAAAAACCATGGGTGAGATCAGGTGAATCGGTAGAGTAAGCAACTCCTGATTCTTATAAGACACCCGCCATGTTGAACATGTCAAATCCGGTAGTAAAGTCAAATCCGGTAGAGGAAACAATAACTAAGCTTTAAAGGGGAAGATCTGTTGTTATCTGGGAAACAGATATCCCATAGCGGTCCACAAGATGATGATGTCGACCGTAAAACGTCTTGAGGGATGTCTTCAAGTTTTGGGTAACATACCATTTTTAAGTAGCCTATTTGTGAGCAACCGGGCGCTATCAAAGAAGTCACTGTATCTAACACAGGCTCTTGAATAGCGAATGAGCTGAGATATGTAAACTCCGCATGCCGGCGCTGTTGGGATGTTGCTACAAAGAAAAGGGAAGTTGACTTTTGGAAAA
>MJUU01033197.1:0-15978 GCA_002080025.1 Modiolus philippinarum | reverse complement strand
CAGTTTTTTATCTTTATTTTGAAGAAGCCCTTGGATGAATTCAGCTTAAACTCGTTTTCTTGGATCCAAACACTCACTGATGTTCAATAAACTATTGTCGAAGTCTGGCACGATTAAAGGATGCCTACTCCTCATGTTGTTTATATCAAGGAGTTCTTGAAACCTATTCTAATTGATTAAGAATTGTAGACTTAATGAAAGGGTTAAAAAAACACTTAGGTCCGAATGCAATTAACGGAGATACAAATCATTAATTTGGCTGGAAATAGATTTCTTTGGATTTTTCCTTAGTTTAACATCATGACTATTTCCTGTCTAAAAGCTTAGAATTTATATCAAGAAAAGTATCTTTATTTGATACATAGAAGACATTCATGAAAGGTCCATGTACAAAATTCTTGAATACATTGAACTGACCAGAGGAGTTCCGAAATCTGACACAAATTTAAAAATGTGATGAGCGAGCCACCTGAACGTTATGTTTTATATTATAAATACACAAAACATGTACAGTTTAAACTTGATTTAAGAGGTCACCTTTGGGAAGAAGTCAAACTGGCCTTTTAAGAAAGGTGGCCTTTTAAATGAGGTTTAATATATATGGAATATACTATAAAGGGAACTTTAGAAGGTGACCTTTAAATCAGGTGGCTGCTTATTCAAGGTGACCGCTAAGGCAAGTTTGACTGTACTTCTAATGGAAGGAAATATACAAATTCAAATTACACATTTCGCTAAACTACAATTGTATTTCTTGGAACGATGAAATTGTATTTCATCTACAAAGACAATGTCGTAAATTGTTTTAATGATTCATGAATATTTTTGGCAACATTACTGTGAAAAAATCAACGAAATTCTTTGCCTCTTTACACAAATAATGGCAAAGAAACCCTCTACAATCGATATGATATTAATTATGGAATTTCTGGAAAGTTTATATAATATTCTATTTTGCTTAAAGACTTTTACGAAAATACATTACTGTGTAATGCTTACGTATTTTATATTACTCAATATTGTCTCAAATTTGCTTTGTAAGCAGACTTTGCATTCACATTAAACCTTTTTTGTTTACATCGGGGTTTGACTGCATTTTTTTAATTTCATATTTATGTATATACGCATCAGATATGTCCTGATGAAGAGCGAATATGAAATGCGACGAGCAAAAAATCCAGATTATATGCGAGAGGAAAGTGGGACAGTTTTTCGTGTTTGTATCTTGAAATATAGGTGCTATATATCAACAGCAAGTTGGCATACCAATGGGCACTTATTGTTCACCTCCACTCGCAGACTTGTTTTTATATTCCTACGAGCCTGAATTTCTTCAATGACTCGTAAAAGATAATAAAATTAAGATGCTAGATCTATCAGATTCACTCGTACATATATTGATGTTGTTCTTTCTATCAATAATGCATCTTTTTCTAAACGGACCCATTAATTATCCACCAGAACTAGAGATAAAGGAAACGACAGAAACCACCAGAATCGAATCTTTTTTGGACTAACATCTCATATTTGACGAAAATGGTTATCTCAGTACCAAAATTTACGACAAAAGTTACGATTTTAATTTCAAAATTATTAATTTCCCTAACATAGCCAGTTATACTGCTTACGGAGTGTATGTTTCACAGCTGATTCGTTACGAGAGAGCTAGCACTTATCATATAGACTTCCTCATTAGACAAAGTTATCTCCGTTACCACAATCTTTAATAGATATCAGATATCAGTTGAAAAATTTGAAGTATCGGTCCGAACTCTAATTGAAGATACTTTCTTTACTTAATGTGGGATGATCATTACTTTTAACCGTCTATGATTTTTCAATGGCAATTGATGTTGCACCATTGAAACAGAACTAAATGCTCTAAATTGACTATTAGGAAAAAAGGAAATACACTGATGTTTAATGGCACTTGCGTATATATGTGGTTGCTAGATGTGTATTATCTTGCATTGGTCAAAGTTTAAAAATATATTGCAAATTTGATTAAGAATATGAATAACAGTTTTAAGGACTTGCAGATTAACAATCTGATTTAACATATGAGCTTAGTGGCTTGGCAAACCTCTAGAATCGGTAAAAAAAAATCTAAGTATAATGTGCATAACCAGACCTGATATACAACATATACTGAAAATTAGGTTGGAATCAGACAGACAGTTGTGAAGGAGTCGAAGATTAAAAAACCCAATTAACAAATGAGCTATTTTGGCTCTATTAACCTCTTAAATCTGTAAAATCAAAATTTTAAATATCTGGTGCGCAACTATATCAATTAATCAATGTATTCTGAAAGGCTTGTTGGAATATGATTTACAGTTTTGAAGGAGTTCTACATAAACAAACCGAATTAACAAATGAGCTTCTCTGGCTCAGTGAACCTCTAAAACTGCAAAATCAAAATTTTAAGTATCAGATGCACAACTACATCAGGTGAACAACATATCCTGCAAGTTTGGTTGTAATCTGACTTATAGTTGTGATGGAATTGGGGATTAACAAACCAGATTATAAATGAGCAATTTTGGCTCTGTGAACCTCTAAAATCTGTAAAATCAAAATTCTATATATAAGGTACACAACTACATCAGGTGAACAATCTATCCTGAAAGTTTTGTTGGATTCAGACTGGCGGTTTTGAAGGAGTTGCAGATTCAAAACAGACAGACTCACAAATGAGCAATTTTGGCTCTGTGAACCTCTAAAATCTGTAAAATCAAAATTCTAAGTATCAGGTGCACAACTACACCTGGTGAATAACTTATCCTGAACGTTTTGTTAGAATCCGACTAGCAGTTTTGAAGGAGTTGAGGATTCAAAACCAACAGCCTCACAAATGAGCAATTTTGGCTCTGTTTACCTCTAAAATCTGCAAAATCAAAATTCTAAGTATCAGGTGCATAACTACACCAGTTAAACAACATATCCTGAAAGTTTGGTAGGAATCAGACAAGTGGTTTTGAAGGAGTTGTGGATTCAGAAACTGTCGGGACGACGCAGGACGACGACGACGACGGATAGTACATGTAATCCCTATGTGTCGACTCTGCTTACAGCAGGCGACACAAAAATCAACCATTTTGCTATACAAAAGACCATACAAAGCATTGCTGGAACGGTAAAAAAACGTCTCCATGTTGCGATCAGGTGATTTACTAATTGAAGCTACTTCAAAAACTCAAAGTGAAAATTTACTTAAAATAACTAGAATTTTAGAATTCAAAGTTTCGGCATCTCCTCACAGATTTCTTAATAGCAGTCGTGGTATTATGAGAGATAGGGGTCAGTATCTTTCAGAACTAAGTGATAAGGAAATTTGTGACAAATTATCACCACAAGGCGTCACAAAAGTACAAAGATTTATTTCGAAAAAATCAGGAAGCGCTGTTAAACTTAATACTTTTCTTTTAACTTTCAACAGTTCAATTCCTCCAACATCATTGAAAATTGGCCCCTTTGGTATAAAGGTGGACAAATTCCTACCTGAAAAACCAATATAAAAAATCAACCATTTTGCTGTACAAAAGACCATACAAAGCATTGCTGAAACGGTGAAAAAAAAACGTCTCCAGAATCGATCAGGTGATTTACTAATTGAAGCTACTTCAAAAACTCAAAGTGAAAATTTGCTTAAAATAACTAAAATTTTAGAATACAAAGTTTCGGCATCTCCTCACAGAACTCTTAATAGCAGTCTTAGTATTATGAGAGACAGGGTCAGTATCTTTCAGAACTAAGTGATGAGGAAATTTGTGACAAATTATCACCACAAGGCGTCACAAAAGTACAAAGATTTATTTCGAAAAAATCAGGAAGCGCTGTTAAACTTAATACTTTTCTTTTAACTTTGAACAGTTCAATTCCACCAACATCAGTGAAAATTGGCCCCTTTAGTATAAAGGTTGACAAATTCCTACCAAACCCTGTTAGATGGTTGATTTGCCAAAAGTTTGGTCACGGCACCAAACAATGTAGGCAGGGGGTCCAATCGAATTGGTAAGTGCAGCGTGTATTTTGGTAAGTGCTGCCAAAGATGGCTGACGCGCCCCGCTTCGGCAAGAAAAGGTCAGTGTTTGAGAGTGTCTTACCGTTGTACATTTGCTCATTGTATTCTATAAATATTGCGTTTCGGCTCTCCTTCCATCTGAAAAACGATACGTGTATTTACTTTAGTACAAATAACGCTTTTTAGAAAGTTATTGAAGGAAAACCGACGAGGGGTAGGTCAAAATTTTGAACACGCCAATTTCATCTTTGGATTTCTATACATCCAACGGATTAAATGTTACGTTTTAGTACAGAATTGTTGCTTGTTGATTGGAAAACATGTCAAAGATTTATTTTTCATTAGGATGTTTGTTGTTCTGTTTATTTTCGACATTACTTCAAATTTTGGTAAGTGCAGTGCGGTGTACACCACAATTTTGGTCGGTGTCAGTTGTTTTTAAGGTTGTACGTCAGGGTTCAAAAAGTGACTCGTGGAATTTTGTGATATTTCCCTGGATCAATTCATATCATAAGAGAATGCAGAAAATAAAATATAAATTGGGCCAACGCTCACAATTTTTTGCCTTTTATTGTTGAAATGTTAAAAGAAATAATTATTTTTCCAAACGTTTCATCAGAAAGAATTTTGATTGAATTTACATTGTTAGACTGTGTATTGATCTTTTCTTAAATATAACGAAAAGTGGGGTCATTGAGCTTATATTCAAATTATTTCATGAATTAAAAAGTTCCAAATTAATATCTTTGTCAAATATTTTTAAATAACTTCCTTCTGAGACATATTATGTCTCTATTTCATTTTTTCAATTTTCATATCAAATTATTTCATAATAAATACAAACATACTGACGTAATTAACATGTCTATATCTTTGAGAAATGGAACCATTTCTTGTGTTTGAAAAATAAGAAAAGAAAAAAAATATTTGTACCTTTTATAACAATCAACTCACAAAAACGGAATTCAAATGGTAGAAGACTTTCGTACTTCCTTAAAAAAAATTCAAATAAGAAATATAAGTGTGACAAAGTTGTATCAGAGACATATTGTTTTATATGTACGGAAGATTTCTTTGTTGAAAATGCAAGACAAAAACTTGAAAATTCAAGATAATAAGTTGAAAATTCAAGATTAAAAACTTAAAAGTTCAAGATAAAAACTTGAAAATTCAAGATAATAAGTTAAAAAATCCAAGATAAAAACGTGAAAATTTAAGATAATAAGTTCAGAATTTTCATGTTTTTATCTTAAATTTGCAACTTATGATCTTGAATTTTCAAGTTTTTATCTTGAATTTTCTACATACAAATCTTTGATAAAATAATTCTGGTTGTATAAGTCAGTATAGATTATTTCTCAATATTTTGAAAAAAAAAGAAAAAAAACATCTTAAATCTTAAATTCTACTAGAGGAATAATAAGACCTGCATCAATAATAATAACGATTATAACACTGTAGCCAGAGAGGAAAAATAACTGTTACTGTTTACTAGTACATACTGGAGAGCCCATCACAATACAAATATTTAACTATTTAACTCGAAGATCATAGTTATTCATTGAAATAAAAAAGAAAAAATGAAAAAAATCCGCTGCCAAACAGTGGAAACGTTTTGGAGTAATAAAATATAGTTAAATATGTTGCATTGAATACCAAAGCAATAAATTAAATTGAAAACCTGTCTATATCGATTGCTTGCCTAGTTCTCACTTTCATTCTTTTATTTACATGTAGGGGAACTGCTTCAAATGTGACATAAAAGCTTCCTAGCATAAAACTGGAGTTGCGCCGACAAACCATGTACCATACATTTGGAAGAACGGACGGATAATTAAACAGGGGTAATTCAATTTGCCCCCGAATTTTCGTTGCAGGGGCATACAAAATTATGCAGCTTTGCAGGCACTTTTAGAAATACGATACGGGTAGCACCATAAAATATCAGAACATTCATAAGATAACACTCTCGAACGAAACACTAACCTCTGCTTCTTCAGTTACTTAGATTGAAAATTTACATTTTTTATGTATAAATTGGTTGCTTGAAAGACCGGTACTGAACAGTTTAGTATGTATTTATAATAATATTTTGATGCAGGTGTTCGTCAAGGTGATATTATTAATCCTAGTATGCTTTTTGTCTATTTATTATGATTTTAATTCAGACTGAAGATGAAATCGGTTACCTTGTCTATGCTTATATCATACAAATAATCACCATACACCAGACAAAAAATTCTTTTCAATACTTTTCCAATAAGGTTACAATGTTAGACGATGCTAAGAATTGGCAGCAATCCTTGATCAAATATGGACCTGTCAGATACTATTGTTGAAGGATTTGTCTAAGGACTATCTTAACCTAGTTTTGTTCGAATTTGTTGTTTGAGAGAAATGTCTACGATTAATTTAGTTCTCTGTGGGCGTGCTTCAGGGTAATATTCGATGCTTAGATATCCTGAGCATGATCTTGATTCCGGACGTTAGTTGATGTCAATTAACCTGTAAAAGTATGCTTATCACCACCAGTTTCATAAGCGGGCAAAAAATGTAAGGATCTATTATATTATTGTAGGTGTATGTCAAGGTGATATAATCAAACCTTGTATATCCTTTGGATCTATTTATGATGATTGCCGATAATGATTTCAAATTCACTGTCAAGATTATATCAGTTTACTAAGTCCGAGTTTATATCTTTAAAATAATCACCAACCAGAGTATTTTTGAAAAAAAAACAAAAAAAATTTCCCCTATGTTACAATGTTAAACTAATCTCCCAGTTCGCAGCTTTTGATGAAATGCCGTACATGCCAGCTACCTTTGATGATAGGTCCATCCAATACCAATTGTGGCCATGTTTGCTTCCAGTTATATGTTAGCATCTGATATCTGATTAAATATATTCAATTTGACGTAGGTGTGTGTCAAGGCAAAATATATTTTTGTCTATTTAAGTTGACTGCTGATCAGAATTTTGAATTCAAACTTAAAATAATGTCAGATTTATACTAAGTCCTAGCAAATGTTGGTGAAATGCAAAACTTTGTTCAAGTTAAGAGTCCATCTAAGGACCATTGTGACCAAATCTAGATTCAAATTGGCTGTATTAAAGACCGGCGATAAAACACTTATAATGCGTTTAATTCGATGTAGGTATTCCTCAAGGTGCTATAATCGAACCTTAAATATTTTGTTGTATATTTTTCACGAATCTGTCCTAAAATTTATATCAGATTACTTCATTTGTGCTTATATCTTAGAATAATCACCGGACAAAATAAAACATTTGAACGTGTTTTCAAAAGTTACAATTTTAAACTAAGCTCTCGTTTCACAGTTATCTTTGGTGAATTGAAGACCTGTCAAATACCTATGTTGAAGGGCCCGTCTAATTACCATTATGAACAAGTTAAGTTCCAATAGGTTGTTTCAAAAGCCGACGAAAACTCGTAGAATGCATTTCATTCGATGTAGGTGTGCGTCAAGGTAATAAAATCTATTGTATTATTTGTATTATTCACTAATGTTGATTGATCATGATTTTGAATTCACACTAATGTGTGACTATGTTTTCGGCCATTGTAGGTGTTTCCTGTTATCTTTTTATTCTATTCTTAAAGTTATTTTCAGGTAACTATAAATCTTGAAACTAAGCACTAGCTATCACAAAAATTCATATTTCGGGAGTGTAAAAAAAATCTGTTGAAAAATTATTTGAAAAAAATTAAATCAACAAAACATTTTCCTTTCTATTACCGGTTTCATTGCAGATTTTACCCTAGTTGGAGGGTAAACTAAACAAATGTCTACCAAAGAAGAGTAAGGTAACATGACAAGAGATCTCGATAAACTATCATGGCAAGTCAGAACCTTGGTTTAAAATTATCTAAGTGAAGTGTTTCTTTATTAATTGCAGTACTTTTTGTAACCTTACGATAACCTTAATACAACAGAGCAGAATTGGAGATCAAAGATTTTGTAAATGATTATGGTCACTTTAAGGAATAACAAGAAATCTTTGATTTTCACTCTGTTAAAACTCCGTAAATAAACCTAACTCTTTTGTTATGTATAAGCTCCATATTTTCCAACTTGATTCACAGCAGACGTGAACACTAAACAGCATTTCTATTCAATACACAATAAAGGATAAAGAGAAAACAAACGCACACGAGACAAAGTCAAGAGAGCTACAATTGCATTTAGCTTGGAGGAACTAAGTCCTCTTGCTTTCTATTTGTAGTTATGGACATTTTTACACATATTTGACGCGATTCGATATTTGAAATAATACAAATATATGCTTCATTCTGTTGTTCTCTCTGTTCCTTCGCATTCATTTTCAATTTTCAGGAACAAAATACGACGGTGTTGTCACCTTCTGCAAGTAAAATATTTGACAAAAAAAACAGTCTTTCATTTTTCTTAGGAAAAATATGAAATAAGATGCAGTTATCTTTTGTTATCATATTTCCATAGAATTGGAATATATTGCACTTACCAATTTGGTGTACACAGCACTGCACTTACCAAAATTTGAAGTAATGTCGAAAATATACAGAACAACAAACAGCCTAATGAAAAATAAATCATTGGCATGTTATCCAATCAACAAGCAACAATTCTATACTAAAAACGTAACATTTACTCCGTTAGATGTATAGAAATCCAAAGATGAAATTGGCGTGTTCAAAATTTTGACCTACCCGTCGTCGGTTTTCCTTCAATAGCTTTCTGAAAAGCGTTATTTGTACTAAAGTAAATACACGTTTCGGTTTTCAGATGGAAGGAGAGCCGAAACGCAATATTTATAGAATACAATGAGCAAATGTACAACGGAAAGACACTCTCAAACACTGACCTTTTCTTGCCGAAGCGGGGCGCGTCAGCCATCTTTGGCAGCACTTACCAAAATACACGCTGCACTTACCAATTCGATTGGACCCCCTGGTAGGGGGAAGTTGAAATGTTTTAAATGTGGAGAGGAGGGACACCAGGGTGGTAATGCACAGAAATGTGCAAACTGCGGCGATGCGCATATGGCCTCCTCACGGGATTGTCCACTTTATACCAATGAGAAGGAAATTTTAAAAAGGAGAAAAACATTACGTAAAAAGACGCACGTCAACAAATTTCCTTATCAAAAACATCTTTAACAGCAACATCCTCATATGCAGACAAACTTAAAACACCTAGCTCCTTCTCGTATGTGGAAACACTTGGCCAATTGACTCTCAAATCCCAAGACCATTACCTGTCAAAAACTGTACGGAAAGAAAATATCATCACTCCATCAAAATTTAAAAAAGCTTCAAATTCAACCAATCAACACAATCTGTGTCCAAATCTCCTTCCAACGTTCAATCATCATCTAAAAACACAAAGGAGTAGGTTCGGTATGGCCGTTTTTTGGCCCAAAAATTAACAACACATAGTGGAGATTTACATTTGTAGCACCCTTTTTATAATGTTTAATGTCATTTTCAGTTGATTCAATCGATTTTTTTTTGTGAAAACATATCCTTAACATGATGTTGCAGTAGCTCAAACTAGTCTGAAAACGGAATTGCAACAAATTTGATAAATATTGCATTATTTTACCAAGTTTTTTGGCTTTGATAGTTGTGGCCACATGCGTGTTCAACCAAATCTTTTAAGTATGTCATTTAAATTTGTAAGTTACATCATATATGTACTTACTGTGAATGAACATGAATGTGGCCACTACTAATTTTAACCAAAACTATATAAAATCCAGCAGAAACTAGTGAGATTTTCAATATTTTTGGAATTAAGATTACGGTTATGACGTCAACAATTACAACATTTGCACTTAAATGCAAAAATATGCCTAGAAGTGCAAATAGCCACAGACAGAGTAGACTCGAGAAGTCCAACTCGGCTATTAGCACTTCTAACAGATTTGAAAGCCTGTCTTCCGACGAAGACACTGGCACATCTAAAACATCCCGTCCCCACCAAAAACCTTGGTGGGACACAAGCATTTGGGGAACATTTGTTCCCACATGGATACATGTTAACAAGAAAATAACATCGAAAATGACCGACCACTCATTAGGCTTCGTCTCGTCATTTCTTGGTTTCCCGAAAAGGAAATATATCTCATCATTACGACTAAAATGAACAATATAATTCAATGGAATTGAGGAGGTTTTAAGATGAATTTTATTGAAATTACTTTAATAATTCAAGCTTTTAATCCTGCGGTATTTTGTCTTAAGAAAACGCACTTGAAGAAAAGTGATACGTTAAATGTAAAGAACTACTCCTTCTACAGCACTTATGTACCTGTGAATGAACGAGCTGCTGACAGGTCAAGCATTCTCGTCAACAACAATATTATCCACAGTACTGTTGATCTAAATACCGATCTTCAGGTTGTTGCAGTGAGAATTTCTTTAGATGAAACGATCACATTATGTTCTGTATATTTACCACCAAGTTTCAACCCCAGTCTGAGTCAACTTAAAAACTTGACAGACCAACTGCCCTCTCCATATATAATAATGGGTGATTTCAATGCACACAATCCATAATGGGGCAGTTCTGCTTTGAATGACAAAGGTAAAAAGATTGAAGACATAATGTCGCAGGAAGGTTTATGTATCTTTAATGATGGTTCAAACACTTATTTACATCTTGGAAACGGGACTCACTCAGCTATAGACCTAACTATAACTAACCCATCTCTACTGTTGGACTTCTCCTGGAAAGTACAGGACGACTTTTGTAGTAGTGATCACTTTTCCCATCATTCTTCAACATCTTTATTCTACTACTGAAGAAAAGCCACAGCGCTTTAAATTTGATAAAGCTGATTGGTCACTATATGAACATTTATGTAGAGAAGAATTAAAATCTGAATTGTTTGAAGATGTTCTTGATCCCTTAAGTCTTTTCAGTGAAAAATACTTTCCATTGCAGATAAATATATACCGAAAACCTCGGCAAACTCAAAACGGCCTGGGAAACCTTGGTTTGACGATGACTGTGATGATGCTCTGAACAATCGTAAAAAGGCAGAGCAACTTTTCAATAAACATCCAACGACGGACAATCTTGGTAATTTTTCGCGTTTTTCGTGCAAAAGCTCGAAGGACCTTGAAACAAAGAAGACGTACTTCTTGGCAACTTTGTATCAAAATTAAATTGCCATACCCCTATGAACAAAGTATGGAATATGGTACAACAAATCAAGGGCAAAAATAGAAAAGCTAATGTCCATCACATAAAAAAGGACAAGATATTTAAACATCCGAAAAAGATATTGCAAATAAAATTGGAGAAACTTTTTAGAAACATTCTTTTACTAAAAATCTAAGACCCACAATCCAGAGAATTAAAGAACATAAAGAACGAAACAAACTTAACTTTAAATCTAAAAATACAGAGGAATACAACAGATTGTTTTCGATGGATGAACTGAAACAATCCTTGGATAAGGCACATGACACGGCATGTGGCCCTGACGATATCCATTATCAAACATCTACCTATAACAACTCTGGAAAAACCTTTTTAATAGAATTTGGGAAACAGGGAAACCACCACATTTATGGAAACAAGCAACTATAGTACCTATTCCGAAACCGGTGAGGATCATTCCGAACCATCTAATTACAGACCACTAACATAAACCAGTTGTGTCTGTAAGACAATGGAACCGTCTTGTTTGGTACATTGTATCTCGAATCGAACGGTCTTCTGTCGAACATCCTAAATGGATTTCGACAAGGTCGAACCACATTAGATTTGAAACATTTATTAGAAATGCATTTTAAACAAAGAGCATGCTGTATCTATCTTTTTGGACATAGAAAAAGCATACGATACAACATGGAAATATGGAATTTTAAAAGATCTTTTTGATATGGGGTTGAGAGGAAACTTGCCTAATTTTATGGAGAATTTTCTAAATGATCTAGAATTCAACGTCAGGGTCAATTCAACCTTTTCTGACTCATTTGAACAAGAGATGGGTGTTCCACATGGAAGTATCCTCTCTGTTACATTATTTAGTATAAAAATAAATAGCTTGGCTCAGGTCTTAAAAGATAGCATTGACGGATCATTATATGTGGATGATTTCCTGATTTGCTATCGTAGTAAATACATGAACAATAAAAAACGCCAATGGCAATTATGTCTAAATAGAATCGAAAAATGGGCCATTGAAAATGGTTTTAAATTTTCAAGCTCGAAAACATGCTGGGTGCATTTCTGTTGTAAACGGAAAATGCACCCAGACCCAGAGCTTAAACTATACAATAACCCTGTAATTATTGTGAAATAGTCCAAGTTTATTCTTTGAAAGTAAACTTTCCTTTCTCCCCCATATCAACATGCTAAAAAAATAAATGCCTAAGTTGTGTCGAGTACCGACTGGGGTGCGGGTAATACTGTTTTATTGAATTTAATCGATCGTTGATTCGATCAAAATTAGATTATGGGCGTTTTATTTACGGTTCCTTCCGTAAATCATACATTAAATTACTAGATACCGTTCACCACCAAGGTTTGCGTCTTTCATTAGGTGCGTTCAGAACTTCTCCCGTGGAGAGTCTGTATCTTGCAGCTAATGAACCATCCTTGGAAGACTGACGTGTTAAACTTGGTTTACAATATGCAACAAAGCTTAAAGCGTATCCTTCTTATCCTGCTCACAATTGTGTTTTCAAATCTCCTCACAAAGCTGACTATGAAAATCGTCCAAACTTTATAAAACCTTTTGGTCTTCGTATCAAACCACACCTGGAATCTGCTTATATAAATTTGGACGAAATAGCCCCTATAGAAACTCCCAAACAACCTCCATAGCTGAACCCAAATCCGGCAATTAATTTTTTGAACTACGCAAATATAAAAGTTTTCATACCAATCCTCTAGTAATCCAACAGGACTTTGCAAGAATTAAAATGGAACACCCTGAATACTTGCAAATTTACACAGATGGCTGTAAGGATAAAGACAGAGTGGTTTCTGCAGCCGTCTTTAGAGATCGTACAGCAACTATCCTACTACCATCCTCTAGTTCCATATTTACTGCTGAAGATAACGCTATTTACTCAGCACTTAAATTTGTAGCTTTTTCGCAATCAAATAAGTTCATGATCTGTTCTGATTCACTTTCATGCTAATTGGCAATTGAAAGTCGAAAAACAAAACACCCAATTAGTTTGAAAATAGCCGAATTCTACAAGTCACTTGTAGCATTAGGCAAAGATGGAAGCCAAGGGTGCATTAGATGACGAGATGGCGGATTGTCCAGTACCGTACACTGACATGAAGCCTTTAATCGTTAAATACATATTTAAGTTATGGCAGGCCAGATGGGATCTGCAAATAAATAATAAACTGCATGGAATACAGTCAGATGTCGGTAAACAAGTCGGTTCCTGTGGTAAAACCCGTAGGGAACAGGTAGTGTTGACCCGATGTCGTATTGGTCATACTAGAACAACACATAGTTTTATCCTCAACAGTGATGATCGATCTGAATGTATTCCATGCAATTGTCCTTATACAATCAAACATGTTTTAATTGAATGTGTAGATGTTGCTATATCTGATTTTTATTCAGCTGATTGTCTTAAAGACCTATTTACAAATGTCGCTGGCGACAAAATCGTTCAATGTTTAAAGCAAACAATGTATTTAGCAAGATTTAAATGGATTTATCTTAATGCTCTAATATTATAATAGTAAAACTGACATTTCTCCTATTGTGTTTTTTTACACTCTTGTTTTACTTGTATAAAGCTATAATGGTTTTATATTGATATTTTTAAAATTCAATATATTTGTTTAAATATGGAACAGTTCTCGCCACAATAAAGCTGAAAAATTGCTGAAGTTGGCGTAAAACATCAATCAATCAATCGATCAATTCATTTTTTGGACCAAATATGGCATTATTGAACCTACTTAATTATTCTGTAAACATTCTCTTCAAATGTCAGCATTAGCGTATTCAAAACATAAGTTATCACAGTGACATTATGTGCAATGAAACATAAATACATTTTAAAAGACTCGCATCAGGTTAATAGTCATCAAATATCAAAATGTCTAATAGCAAAGTTTAATGTCTCTGTCAGATGAAAATGCGTTTTTACGATTGTGCTTATGACGATCCTAAGGTAAAACATACGGAAACCTTAAGAAAAATCCTGCTTATAAAACAGGCCATTGTCACGGTATTGACCTCATTTGATGTTTGCACTCTATTTAATTAAATGTCTGTCAATCAATAACAGCTTTAATTTGTATCTATATTTTGATTGTTATTAATTCTCATAAACGATCTATTGGTTGCAATTTAAAAATATTGGACCCTTTTCAGCAAGAAGTAGTGAAATCCCTTTGTATACTTANGGGGGGGGGGGGGGGCTATGGTCAAATTTAAAATAAAAAGGCAGGACGCCAAAAATCTAGAAGAAAATAAACAGGACAGTACTTGTCCTGAAAAAAAATGCAGGATGGTAGATTTGGCTGTATAATTTTAAGGATATTGAAAAGAAAAAGTCAGGCGCGCGTAAGCACGCAAAAAAAATACTGGCTTTCAATTTTCTAAAAATAAAAAGGCAGGACGGAAAATTTGACCATAGGCCCCCCATAAAAATCAAATGGTTGCTCCCTTATTAAAATATTGAAACGATAACAGCTTTATATTCGTCTCATCCCATGGGGGTTCACTGACATATCATAATGAACATCTAGACATCATCAATTTTCGCTAAAAAGTCAATTAGTATTTATAATTTTCATGGCAACGGAAAAAGCATCATCTGACAGATATCCTCATAAATCCTATAATTAAAAATATTTTTACTGTCATATACTTAGTTAAAATATTTCATCCCTTGATAAAAGAAGAAAATAAAAGAATATTTTCCCTTTCAAACAAAGATTGACTGAGCGGACTGATATGACATCATATCATCTTGACTTTATCACACGCCAGTTCGTGTATTTCAGCCAAGACGATAAACACTGCACACTTTGCTGCACACGATAGGGTCATTTCATATAAATCATTATAACAAAATACTACTACTGCATTTTATAAGTGTGACTGAGGACTATATTTCAGTTGAAAATTTCTTTTTAAGTTGAAATGTATCATAAACTGAATATCATTAAATGTCTTTTTTTTTTATCACACCCTTTATCAACCCTCGATAAAATCCTTTCCGATATAACGAACTTTCTGCTGATAAAAGATGTCATGTAATAGTCTAAAAATATGCCTCTTGTTGCATGTTTTCTGATTTGTATAAAATTTGAGTATTATTTGGCATTTGAATTATAACGCATTTTGCCCATTTTTTAAGATATGACACGCATCACTCACATTTTGAAATGCATCTCTGCGTATTAAACTTTCATATATTTAAGGATGTAGTGAGGTGAAATTTTATAAATCTACGATTTTAAATTGATACCCTAAATGGAAAGAGCATTGTTAAAGGAATAAAATAAGCTAAAAATAATGATAGGTTATGGGACTTGTTTTCGAGATATTTCACTTTTTAAAAAATGGCGGGAAAGGCTCTCTTGGACTTTTACCTTAGTATAGCATGGACGTAATACTGATTTGTTCCACATGGAAGGAAAATCTACAATCTAATAAAATCTTGCTTACTGACTTAAAATGAGCTTCTGAAGACTTTGAACACTAGAAAATTTGTTGTAATGGGGCAAAATATTTTACATAGTAATAATGGATAAAATCAGAGAAATCCGAATGACTTTTACAAATTCCAAAAAACCTCACCTTACTACATCCTTAAACAACGATCTGTGCACGCATAAGCATGAAAAATTGCAATCTCATTGGGAAATTTCGTAATTTATTTGTCGGAAAAATTGCGTCTTTGCCCGTTATAAACAACTAAATACAAAGGTAATGGGAAATTAAGTTTCTG
>MJUU01033194.1:44592-58500 GCA_002080025.1 Modiolus philippinarum | reverse complement strand
ACATACACCAGAAGACATAGCTATGGGCATATGTTAGGTACAGAATTGGACTGGTCGTTGGACCCCGAAAGTGTTTTTCATGTCTCAATTGTGTGTTACATTAATTAGCATTATTGTCTTGTCATTTCCGTGAGTATGCATGGCAATGGATCATCAGCTGATCATGATCAGTGAGTGACTGTTGTGGACTGCTTCCGACTCGTCATGCGTGTTTTTCCCCCCAACAGTAGATTTCTTTCTTAGGATATGCTACATAGTGTTTGTTCACATTCAGACTGCACTTACCTTCATTAAACAGCAACAATTGACACTGCAAATGTTCATCTCTCGCATGTGTTCATGAAGTCCGAGTCAAGCTTCTTCACGACATTGATTTCCATATATGGATAAAAAGGCGGAGCATCTATACATTGCGGGAACGGCATTTATATCTTTATTTGATAATTTAGACCAGCAAGTGTGTTCTGTATTGACAACCAACATGCAAAATTATTCAATGATTCATTGATTGCGCTTAATAAAGTTTTAATGTTCAAAATATTGGCATCGACGCCGATTGATTGACAGCTTGACGTCATTATATTCACACAGTTGCCTCCCCTTGCGAAAAATGTGTTGATGTAGCCTTAACATACCCGAGTGACTAAGATGTTCCAAAGCCTATTCAAATTTGTTCCCAGTACTATGACGTCGTCAACATATACCAAAACTTCGGTCCATAAAAGGCCTCTCAAAGCTAATTGCATAGCTCTTTGAAAACTTGCTGAAGCATTGCATAAACCCATGCCTAAACGTGTATGTTCAAAAAGGCCGTATCGGGTAATAAAAGCTGCCTTCTTACAGTCCTCTTCCTCAATTTTGATCTGATAATAACCTGAACAGAGATCTAACGTACTAAAAAAGTGTTACCTTGTAAAGTATCTAAACAATCTTCTATAATCTTCTATAGTCGGTAAGGGGAAACAATCTTTTTCTGTTTTACTGTTCAAAAGTCTATAATCCAAGCATCAGCATACAGTACTATCCTTCTTGCGAGTCAATACTGGCCCAATCAGAAGTACTTGGTCTTATTATTCCTGCATCAAGCATTTTATTTAATTGTTTTTCTTCAACTTCTTGAAAACCAATAGGAGTTCTCCTCATTTTTAACTTGACTGGAGATGCATCACGTGTGTCTATCTTATGAGTTATTGTTGGCATACAACCAAGATCTATATCATATTTGGCAAAAACATCTTGATATTTTGTCAGGGTTTCTTTTCATTCTATCTTTTGGTCAGAGGTAAGTTGTTTTCAGGAATTTTCATACATTTCTTTCAAGTACGTGGGTAAGTCCTCGTCTGCATTTGTACTAAGTTTTGACTGTTTAACAGTTATTGCTTCATTTGGCTCCATTATTTCAAATGAAAATTCAGCCTTTCCTATACGTTTACCTCGTTTTAATTTAATTGAGTGATTTGAATCATTTACCACATGTACTCTACCCATTTTCTCTTTACATATTGATGCTGATATGAGTATGTCTGTGTTTACCTTATATGGTTCTATTATATAATCTTGAGCTGAAGTTGACTCTATTTCTACAGGTAAGCTCATAATTGAATGTGGTGGAACTGTAGTTGTTTCAGGGACAGTAACTCTAGAGACCTTTAGTTCTGCTCCTGTTATTTTTTCAGTCTTGTGGGTATTTCTTCTTCAGCAATTGAAATGGTATTTGTACCCAGATTTACTACTCCCCTCTCTGTTGACAAGAAATCTAAACCTAATAAAACTTTGTCTTCTACTTTTGTTGCACAAACATCCCATGTAGCGACTAAATTTCCTATCTCTGTTCAGTACCTTTTATCAATTTTCCCTCAACTTTTTGATTTCCTGACCGTTTCAATTTAATTACCTCATTACTGTTTTTAATTGTTTCAGAAAACATAGAATAATCAGCTAAAGTTATCATTGCAGCAGTATCTATTGTAGCTTCGATGTTTATATTATTAAATTTAATTGGAACTAATGCATTTTGGCCCACTGTTTGTCTTTCAGTATAATTACTATTATCTTTGTATTGCTTTATTTCTTCCTGTTTAATCTGTACATCATTGCCTAATTGGCCTTTCTTGGACCAGATGTAGGCCATCTAATCTGATCCTCCTTTTGTTTAAAGTGTCTTTTTGTTGCACAATTGGAGAATTTTGTTGACTACGAGTATTTGAGGGTTCTCGTGACCTTGACTGTTGGCGATCTCCAAGTTTGAACATATTTTTCTCCGCTGACCTCCATGATGAATTGTACTGCGACTGTGGGGGCCTGTCTGGGAGATGTATAACCTCTATTTGGACTTTGATATTGACTGCTGAATTGTGATGAGTTGTATCTGCTGTATGAGTTTTGACGTCTTTGGCCTTGATCTGGATATTGCGTTCTGTTTTAACTTCTATATTGTTGGTTTGATCCATATCTGTTGGCGTATTGACCTCCATATTGACCAAAACTTTTATTTGGTGATAGCTGACTTTTATTTGGCGATTGCCATGAAGGGCGAAAATTTACATCTCTCAGAATGTCTGGTGTCGGTGAACGTCTGTAATTAGGCGTGTAGCCTGCATTAGGAGTAGTAGGTGATATAAATCGTGGTGAGGGTGATCTCTGTCTTTCTATTTTTTCCTTTGTGTTGATTTCGATAGATTTACTCAGTTGTCCAACTAAAGTTTTAAGTTTCTTGTTCCAAGCTTGACACATGGTTGGATGGTAATACTTCTTCAGTGTCTGAAAATGTAACTTGTCTTTGTGAGTATGATTGTTTTGTACCTCCAAATATAGCTTTTTGGTTCGCTAGAGATGTCTTCACATACTTAACTGCTCTAGACAAGGTAGTGGGATTTTTTTCAATGACTTTTTCTTTACATCCGCGTAAGAATGCTTCTGTTGCTATATCTTCTTATGTGTCCATTTCACATCTATCAGACCCGTCCATAGATAGAGAGTATACTTTAAGATCGAAATCCTCAAGACTTTCATTTTCTTGTTGTCTTATGTATTGTATTTGTCGTCTCGCTGTAACTGGTTGTGGTTTTTTGCTAAATTGCTGTCGTAGTTTTTACTTTAAAGTGTAATAATCCTCATTATCCAGCTTTCTGGAATATTCTAAGGCATTATCTGTTAAACTATCCAATAATCTTTCAATTTTCTTTTGCGTTCTCCAACATCTTCTATTTGCTACTCTTTCAAACTGGAATATAAATGATTCCCACCTTGGAACTCCAGAACCGCTAAAAGTTACCATTTTTGGTCCGCTGGGACTTCTTGACCTGCTTCTGGAATTTCAGATGATAAATCTTCACTGGTTGTTGAAGACGATGAAGAAGATACGTTTCTTCTTTTCTTTCTTCTCTTGCTGGCATTCAAATATGATAGCTTGTGTTTAATTTTTTATCTGTTTTCATAACCTTTCCTGCTTTCTTCCCTTTGGGAATTGCTATAATTACTAGATTTACCTTTTTTTACTTAATGACCTATTAAATTTACTACTTCTGATTCTTGGCCTGCCTCTTGCTTCATATGTTTGATTATTTTGTATTGTACCTGCTAAATTTGTGCTTTGATTTTGGTCCATTCTTCTCCTTCTCTATCATTTTTATTTTGTGTTTCTGTATTATATTCTTGAATTTCAATATAATCAGAAAATAATGAAACCGCAGGTACCTTAGGTGTACTACAAGGTGGGTTACTAATAGGTACTTAAGATAATTTGGACTTCTTTTGGAAATGTGTTGCATTCCATGTATTGATTACTTCCAGTAATCTTTGTGGGTGTGGTGTTTCTTCATTTAAATGTTTGCCTTATATATGGTGACTTCAAGATGAAGAACAACAATAAAGCGTTGTTCCTTTGCTTGTTTTTTACCAAGTATTTGTAGAGACTTTGTCTCATGTGCATTTACTCCATATCCTTTTATTCACCATTATATGTTATTGTCATAACTTAATTCTGTTTGTTTGCCTGTATCAGGACCAAATATCATGTTAGTAAATTCATTAATCATGCATTCAATATCTCTCTCATCAAAACCTTTTTCTTTAGTATCTAATGCATTTTTCAATTCTTGTCTTTGATCTTGAAGTGAAATATTGGTTATTTCTAAATTACCTTCTATATCTTCACTTAAGTGTCTAATATCACTTTTAATTTCCCCTCTTAATTCATCATGTGCATTTTCAAGCCTACGAATTTTAGTTTTAATATCAGTAAACCTGTTTTCAGTATCCTCAGATATGTCTGAAGTGTGTCAAACTTATCATCTGTACATGATGTTAAATCATGTTTTAAATTTTGTAATTCTTGTTTTGCGGGAAACTTTGAAACCATATTTTGCAGATCTTTCTGAGTTGAAAATTGTTCAAATGTTATTATTGGACTAGATCAGCAATTTCAGTGTCGAGAAGACCTGTGCATTCAGCAAAGGTTTCTTCTGTTAACATGCCATCCTCATTTCTTTTTTTAATTAAGCGTCTAGCTTTTGATTGGTCTATCACATCAGTCGAATGTATAAGTTGTGATTCTGAAGCAATTTGTACATTTACTGTTGGTCGCGACATCTTGTTTCAGTTTTAGTAAATATATAATATATAAAATGCAAGACAAAAATAAACTGTTTTTGATTTTGTATAATATTGTTGAAAAAATAAAAAATAAATGCAGAAACAAACTTTGTTTTAAAAAATACAAAACAAAATCCAAATAAAATATTTACAAATTTGGATTTACGCGTAAAGCCTATATGCTTTTCAATTCTTTTTCAAAAATCATGGTTCGCATGAGGTACTATTGAAAATTGCAAAAACAATAACTTGTAAAATAAAATAAAAATAGACTGTAAATATTTTAAATGTATCAAAAAGAGTGCGAAAATTTTGCCTGTATTCATAAGGCGTATAGCCTCAGTATATTCTGTGTTAATACTGAAAAAAAATTCGAATTGAGGCGTATAGCCTCAATGTGTTCTGTGGTTATACTGAAGAGACTTAATTGTCGAGAAAAATATACACGCTTGCTTGGATTCTGTTGTAAACAATCTTTGATATTGGACATTTGTTGTTGTACATTTGTTCTATATCATTTTGTACCCAATGTTGTTTGAAATTATTTCTATAAATTGTTTGCGTATAAATAAATACCTAATATTTTTTATTATCATTTAATAATTTTATTCAGAGAAAAGTCATCAGTATTTACATAATAATGATAATTTTGGAAAAACAAACATATAGGTTTATATTCATACTATGAAGTTTATATTTACCATTCTATGCCCAATCGCTCAACAAAAAACTTGATTTGTTCTGCAGAGAGCTTCTTTTCAAAGTTAAGTTCCTTAATCAAAAAATTTAAACCAACTCTCACAGTAGGTATTACATATGTAAATATAGTATTTAAGACATAATAAACAGTAATTTATAATGGAAAGAAAATTTGATGTGTAATTTACACAGCCAAAAAGGATATCCTTTTCACTAAGAGGCAATTCCAAAACAACTTTATCATTTATAATATAACTAACAGATATCCAAAAGTTTCTAGAAAATCTACAATTACAATAGAAATGGAGATATGTTTCTTTGGTTTCCTCACAAAAAGAACAAAGTTCTGTTTCAGATAATTTGCATTTATAAAGGGGAGAATTTAAAGGGAGAGTTCTGTGCAATAATTTATACTGAAACATTATGAGTTTATTATTTTTTGAAGTTTGAAAAGATAGCAGATAATATTGTTCCCATTCATCAATAGGCATATCTAAATCTATTGACCAATCAGTTTGTGCTTTTACTGGCAATATCTTTATGTTACTAATATAAAAGTTGTAAAAAATTTTTGAGCATTTCGAAATATTTTTCACAATAGTAAAGTATTTATTTTTAATAACTTCAAGGTTTTGAGAATCTTTTATCATTTCTTTCCATTCAACAGGAATGGCGCTAATGATACCATAAAATTCTGTAAAAGTACAATTCATATTATAAGTATTTTAAAAATCTATAAAAGACATTATAGAATCATTGTTATCTAATAAATCATTAATATAAAACACCCCATTTTTGCACCATCGCTGTAGAAACACATGCCTATCATTTACTTTTATTTTTGAATTAAACCATAAACATTGACTCAAAATATCCTCATTTGTATGAGGTTCTGAAGGAAGTAGACTAGCATAATTTTGAAGCACATCCCTCAAAAATGGATTCAATTTTTAGCTACGTAAGAAATGATATCCTTCTCGCCCCAAAAAAATTTATCCCCACCATATTTTGTAGAGTTTCTAAAAGAAACATTTTCCACTGAGAATGGTTCAAAGGGTCTAATAGCTTATGAATCCAAGACATTTTTATTGACATACTAAAAGAATCTATATGCACTATTTTCAGTCCACCTTCACTTAAATCACCTATTAAAACATCACTCTTTATTTTATCTTTTTTTCCACTCCAAAGAAAATTGAAAAAAAAATGCTCTGAATTTCATTAAGAAATTCTCAAACTACAAAATAAAAGATATAAAAGACATTGCAGGCTGCTTTGAGGAATTACATTTGAATATGAACTCTGAATTCAATGATATTAAAGAGAAATTTGGAAAGTTGGAGGAGCGGGTTGACAATATTGAGTAGCATGTCGAGTATGCAAACGACGAATTGTTGAAATTACACAACAAATATATACCGGACCTCGAGGATAGGATCGATACTTCGGTGAGGAAAGAGCAAACAGAGAGATTGAAGTTAGAGATGTGGGGAAGAAAATGGAACCTCGTGATACGTGGAATTGCTGACAAGGAAGGAGACAGTCGTAGTGGTGAGAAAATTCCTCTCCAAAACTTTATAAAGTTCTCCGAGGATACAGCTGCAAACATGTTTTTTACAGCTGCCCACAGATTGAAAGGGGGTCCGCATGACACAAAATCTATTATTATTCGTCTGTCAAATCTAATTGACCGTTATGATATATTGCGCGCAGCTCAAACAAAGCTTGCTCCAGGCAGTGGTTTCAGTGTTATGCCTGATTTACCACCGCTGTTGGCTCAAAGAAGAAATGAACTTTTAAAAGAAAGGAGCGAAATGGACCCAGACACAAAGAAGAAATTCAAAAATGTGTATACAAAGCATGATCCGTTTGTTCATCTCGTACAAAAGAGATAAACAACAGAATTTCAACTGACAGGCTTGGTTTAGTATTTTGGACTAGATAATAAATAAATATTTCACATTTCTATTATTATTTTTGTCTTTGTTTTTGTTTATTTACTACTTTTTGTTTATTTACACCAGATTATTGTACATGAACTATTTAAAAATCGTAAAGAACCATAAATTTTTAGATCTATCGTGTCTATTTCCCGTTTTCCAATATTTGTTTACTTTTTGCTCTAACACGTGTTCGCGGTTTTGTGTATTGAACTTGTAAACAGTTTTTGATTGGCTAATGTAAGGATCATGGGATATGGTTAAAATGGCGGCGCCCAGTGTTTTTATTTTGGTCTGGGCACATTGTCTTTCTTTCCTCATAATTTTCAAGTAAGTTAAAGGTAAATAATTGGTATACACGCGGAACTTTTTATGTAACAAAGGTGACAATGCGATCATGCTACGGGACTTTTTTCTCTCCCTACAGCCTATACTATAGGTATGCCATTGTTTATGATGTTCCATCTGTCATGCCTGTTTCGCTGTATCGGTTAACATTGGTCGTTTTCATCATTGATAGTATTTTAAATTAGATGAAGGAAATAAAATATGCGATGTATCCTTGTTGAAAGTGTACTGTACAAGTCATCACATGTACATGTATCTTTGTGTGTGTGTGTGTGGGGGGGGGGGGGCTGGACATAATCATAATGCCGTTCTTTATCCAAAATTTCCAAGTAAGTTTAAGGTGAATAACTAACTACATGTGACAAAGCGATCACTTTACGTGGGCATTTTTCGCAACTGTCTAGTCGTACTATACACATATATAGGCATGTCATGTGGCAAATTTCAGCTTTGTTAATATATATAAGTTATTTTGTAGTTTGTCACAAACACATTTTGTTTAATGACAATAAAGTATTTGATTTGATTTTATTTGAATATAAAATTGAGCACGGAATAAACTTTTGAACGTTAGACTTATTAGTACAGTTAGCAGGTAACTACACGTGTACAAGCCATCACACATGTGTTTATGTTGGAAGGGGGGTGAAACTTCTTTTGTTTTGTTTTTGTTTTTAACATTTATATATATATAATAGTCACGATGGAGAATGATAGCAATGAGAATATTTATTTGTCACATGGGAATATAATCTTCTTTAGCATATAGCTTTGTTTATAGTTTATATAATTAATGTGTGGTTTAAATGAATGTGCATTTTTGTCTCATTTACTACAATAACGCACATCAGTAAGTTGGTAATCAGGTCACGTACTACATTGACTAGATATCTATGAAGATAATATTCGTCGGGGTTTTTAAATGGAAGATCTTGGTATTTTCCCCTTCATCATTATTATTTTGTTTTATTTATTTATTTATTTTATTCTTTTTTTTCAAACAGAGATATGCTTGTTTTTGACATTCTTCTCCTTAAAAAAGTCTTGCTCCTCTCCATTTTGAAATTACTTGTATCAAAATTTGTTGATTATGCACATTTATTTAAAAGTGTGGAAGTTTTTTGTATTTTGGTAATATGGGTGGGTAATATTAATAGAGAGTTTGTCATCATTTTTTTGTTGCTTCTGGAAATTTTACTTAACAGTATTAGTTTTGATATATACATTACACATAATACTGTATATATGTTTTGCTTTGTCTGTGCCTTCGCTGTAAAGATATGTTTTACTATGGCTAACCACTATGTATTATACTTATTTTTATGTTAAATATATAGTATGTCGTCTTAATTATTGGCCCTGTTAACTGCAGAGGGCTTTTTCAGATAAAGTTAAGAGAATAGATATTTTTAATAAATGTAGAGATCTATATGATACAAGCATACTTGTAGATACACATTGCACCAGAGATGTAGAACAGAAGTGGTTAAATGAGTGGGGTTATAAAGGTTTTTTTCAGCTCTCATGCCAGCAATAGCAGAGGTAATAGCTATTTCATTTAAAACAGTTTCGAATATAAAATTCATGATATTAGCAAAGATGAGAATGGTAACTTTTTGATACTTGATATTACAATACAGGAATATAGAATATCACTAGTTTACGGACCAAATATTGATAACCCAGTATTTTTTGAAAATTAAAAAAATAAAATTATGTTGTTAAATAATTCTTCAGTCATAATTTCCGGAGATTGGAATGTTGTTCAGGACTACATTTCTGACACTAAAAATTACATGGGTTTGAATAATCCAGACTCGAATAAAAAATTGAAAGAAATAATTCAGGAATTGGACTAAGTAGATATTTCGAGAGAGCAACAACCAGGTGAACATATATTTACATGGAGGGGACCCAATAAAAAATAAGTCGTTTAGATTATTTTGTAGTTTCTTCAGATATCGCATCTTTAGTTATAGACTCTGATATTGGTATAAGTTACAGGTCAGATCACTCTCCAGTTGTTCTAAAATTAAGATTTTGTTAGCAGTCTCGTGGTAAAGGTACATGGAAATTCAATAATAGTTTGTTATATGATACAGAATATGTTGACAAGGTCAAGAGCTGTATTAAAAGGGTTATTGATGAATACAGAATACCTGTTAATGATCTTACAACCAGTGAATCTGAATTTGAATATAGTATTAATGATAATTTATTATGGGAAATGATTAAATTAAAAGTTAGGGGAGAAACAATTAGATACTCTACATATAAAAAGAAACAAAATGAACAATTAGAAAGGGATTTAGAGGTAAAATTGAAAAATAAACAATGTGAATTAAATAACCACTATAGTGAAGAATGTAAATTAGAAGCAGATCAGTTAGAACAAGAGTTAATTTATATTCGGCAGGAGAAAACTAATGTTATTATTGCCAGAGCAAAAGCTAGATGGCAAGCAGAAGGTGAACATTGTACCAAATATTTTTGCAACCTGGAGAAACGTCATTATACAGAAAAAATAATCCCAAAATTAATTTCTGACGATAATTCAGAAATAAGTGGTATTAATTTAATTCTGAAGGAACAAGTTAAATTTTATAAAACACTCTATACTTCTTCAAACCCTGTTTTCTCTGAAACTCATGAATCACTGTTTTTTTGTATTCAAATAATGATTTTTTTGAAGAGGTTAAATGAAAATCAGATACAAAGCTGTGAGGGTGATCTGTCTGTTCAGGAATGCCTTTGTTCTTTAAAAAAATGAAACATTCAAAATCTCCAGGGTATGATGGCTATACTGTTGAATTTTATAAATTCTTCTGGAATGCTATTAAAGAATTCTTAATAAGGTCTTTTAACTATAGTTATAAAATGGGTGAATTTTCACTTTCTCAAAGCCAGGGTATATTTACTTGTATTCCCAAAGCAAGGAAATGTAAGTATTACTTGAAAAACTGGAGATCAATTACACTTCTAAATGTAGATGTAAAAATAGCATCGTCTACAATATCAAATAGAATAAACCCGTTCTTCAAGACATTATTAGTCATACTCAAAAAGGTTTTTTAAAGGGGAGATATATTGGTGAGTGTACACGTTTAATATCAGACTTAATGGGAAAAATGGAGGAAGACGAAATACCCGGGCTTTTAGTGTTACTGGATTTTGAAAAAGCTTTTGATTCAGTTGAATGGAATTTTATTAAAAAAAAACCCTAAAATTCTTTGGTTTTGGAGATTCTTTATGTACATGGATACATACTTTTTATTCAAACATCTCTAGTTGTATAATAAACAATGGATATTGTTCAGAATTCTTTAATCTCCAACGAGGTGTTCGCCAAGGGGATGCTCTGTCACCCTATATTTTTATTCTGGTACTTGAGCTTTTGAGTGCAGCCATAAGAAATAATCAAAATATGTCTGGTATTAAAGTAAACAATACTGAATATCTACTAAGTCAATATGCCGATGATTCAAGTTTAACACTTGATGATGATGAGACCTCTTTAGATGAAGTTTTTTAAAAATTTTACAAAGATTCTCAGAATGTGCTGGCTTGAGAGCAAATTATGACAAGACACAGCTTATTTGGATTGGTTAAAAAAAGGGATGTGGGGAAGAATTTTTACGTGACAAGCGATTTTTGTGGGTACATAATGGAAAATTTAAACTTTTGGGTATTCAATTCGATTTATTTGCTGAAAATAAAACACATCAAAACCTGATTAATGCCGTTATCAAAATTAATCAAGTCCTTAAAGACTGGACTTTCAGGAATTTGTCTCTTCTTGGTAAAATTACAGTAATAAAATCATTGGCATTACCTATACTTCTGTTCTTGAGAATCCTTAGTCATTGTGTATTGTGTATTCACCTGGACAAGAAACTCGATAATGGCGGGAATGAAAAAAATCGTGCAACACAACTCACTTTGGCAACAGGTGTATTTCTTTTAAATTACTCAAAAGTTAATGATTTTTATAGACATTTAAGTGTCAATATTTCTGCCTTGATGACTGACCTGGGAACTTAGTTATTTCAACGTTAAATCCACATTAATATTTAAATTTGTCGGGAGAGCACAAATCCACCCGTACTCCATTTTCAAATACCGGAAGTTCCAAATATTTTATTTATAATTAGTGTTAGCAAAGCGTAAAGCCTTTAACCTAACTATAAAATGTAAACAAATCAATAATGTTTTACTCCCGCTTTGTGTATTACACAACTTCCGGCTTCTTCAATAACAACAAGTCGGAGAAAATGGCGGCTATTTGGGTCAATATTCCATCAATCTAAATTTCATATACTGACACTTTATATCATATATTCATGTTTAACTCATGATAAGCCAGTTTTTTTTATAAAAAAAAATGTGTGTATTTTATTTTTCTTTGTATAGGAGAGTGTTGGGAAAATTCAATATGTGTGACCGTCTCGAAACACGTGACTCGCGAAGAACGATCGAAATACAAATTGACAAAATGAGCAATTATTTGACAAAAAAGTAATCGTCAAATGCATATATTCAAGCCGACAATAATCTCTTTGTCGACGACACCATTATCGTCAAATGGCACGAAGTGATAAGGCCAAGGATAGGGCTATGTTTGACTGACACCTTATTAGATATTATACGTGTTTTACCTTTGAGTTCTGTCTGTTAATCTGATTTTTCAGAGGTCCCACGTTGTGTTCCAGAATAGTCGTAGCTTCCCGAGTGGTTCAGCATCCAATGATGAAGGCTCGTTGTATCACATGATGTCCAGTAATATTTCCGTAAATCCCTTTCGTATATGTCCGTCTATGAGGTTCAATGAGGGGTAAAGTAAAAGTCCTCCTAACTACCACAATACATTAATTTATATGTTTTATTGACTATTATAAATCTTGCCTATTCATCATCGAAAAAAACTTTAAAAAAAACGAAACCTCAATATGAGTTGGAACTCGCTTCTTATTCAAAGACGAACATATGTGTTCCTTCCTTATGTATTTACCACTTCGCCGGGATAGCCGAAGTACAAATGGACTAATCGAAATACTCATAATAATGACGAATATTGATTTTGTTTGATGCCAATAGTTTGAATAGTATATGCCTTCTTTCAAGTCAAAGAAAAAAGAAGTAACCAGTATTGACGATCTCAGAGATACAATTGTAGTTTCTAACTGCACTCGAAACAATGTAAAGTCATCGGCCTAAACCGCTTGGGATCATGACCTGATTACTTTCATCATCCATACTTGATAGTTCTATTGTTACACTTTGTATTGTATCTTATTTACATTGTGCTTTATTCTATATTATTCAAATGGTATGATGTGTGTATGTATTTGCTCTTGTCTTACTTTCATTACTGCAATATAATTGTTTATGTTTCATGTCGTTTTATTTTATTTTGTTTTTGATTTGTTTACAATATTCCACATTTTATTTACTGTATTGTCACAATTAGTGTATTGTTACATCTAAATTTATCTTTATATTTATTATGGGAAGTATTCCGTATACATCGTATGCCCGGGACCGAATGACACATCTTTGCTTTTCCCTATTTCACCTTTCTCACGTATCATCAGATCATACGACAGGCAAACGTTTTGTCCAGATATTAGTTTGGAACTTAGAACCTAGTTCAACAACAGTGTAAGTTTTATAATTATACTTTCATTATATTTGGATGAAGATTAATCCGTTTAACGTTACTACACAACAGTTTATTGTGAATATCAGCTCTACACGTTAATTACATAATTTGCTATAAATATCGATTTTTACGGAATGTTCATCTCACACAGAAACGTACAACTGTTGATTATAATTATATAAAGTATTTAAAGTTTTTATGTATTATTTCCGTCTACAAGAGGAAGATAAACAACCGATATTCAGTTGCATAATTCGTATTAATATAGCATGTACGGCAAGCAATTAGTGACATTTAAATACATCCAGATATAATTATGGAACACATATTCCGTGTATTACAGCAATTCAACTGTATTCTTCCGTGAACATACCGGAACTCCATGTATAATATCACAGAGACACACGTTATATTTGTGTTTATTTATGCAAATTATTGTGTATTTAGATATGTTGATATTCTTCTCATAATTACGGTAGCCTAAGATGACTATTAATTCTCATTATCTTGGACACATAACTTATGATTGTTGATTATTGTATTTTTCAGGTTTTTACCAATTTGTTCACCGGCTAATTAAAGTATAGATCAACACTTGGTTTTTATTTTGAATTGGGCCCTCGAACTAGGTTATGCTCGCTGAGTCCGGCTCAGTACAGTAAAAACACT
>MJUU01033194.1:19352-41676 GCA_002080025.1 Modiolus philippinarum | reverse complement strand
AGCAGGAAGATAATGCTGCTCATAGGAAGAGACCTTCCCGAAGTCCACCATGTCCTAGATTATAGATATGGACCACCTGGATCACCCTTTGACCAGAAACTAAGACTGGGCTGGGTAGTCATCGGAGAAATCTGTCTGGACTATCAACATGCAACTCCAGAGTTATCTGTGAAGAAAACATTTGTCCTACCATCCGGGCAACCTACGACACTAAGACCATGTGAAAGTAAGATTTGTGTACGGGAACCAGATCCATCCCCAGCAGTCGCAACGTTGGGGCTACGCAAGACAGTACAGGCCGCAGAGCCAGAGTACGGCCAAGATGTTACAAATTTTGTGACTAAAGACTTTTATGTTGATGATGGATTAACTTCGTTTCCAACAGCAGAAGAGGCCATCAAAGTCGTCAAAGACACACAAGCAGCATTGAAAAAGTACGGAAATCTCCGTTTGCACAAGTTTGCATCCAACAGTGCTGAAATCATGTCTGCATTTCCAACAAGTGATTTGGCTACAAACTTAAAAGATTTAGATCTTGAAGCCAACTATAAACCATTCCAGCGTAGCCTTGGACTAATATGGGATGTCAACACAGACATGTTCCTATTCCAGCTATCGCTGGACACGAAGCCTATAACAAGACGAGGTGTATTATCTACGATAAACAGCATATATGATCCACTTGGATTCTTAGCTCCAGTGATAATCCAAGGGAAGCTGATTCTTCGAAAGCCGACTTCAACAACAGTTGATTGGGACGAACCAGTCCCGGATGACATTGCATCAGAACGGGAAACTTGGTGAGATCAACTGCAAGAACTAGAAACATTACACGATGGTGAGATTCGTACTCATGTTTCTCCAGAGATCTCTGTTGCTAAAACAATCGCAGCACCAGATAATCCTAACATAGGTGTTGAGATATTCCAGCACTTCTCAGACTGGAGTGTCCTTATACATGGAATTGCATTCCTGAAATGTTCGTCCCGTTTACGTCTGAATGGAAGTTCAAAGCTTGAACCTGACAACACTTCACTTCAAAAGAAGAAGACCCCGTTGTGACATCACTACAAGGTGAAGTTTACGAAGAAGATACAGACCGTATAAGTCACAATATATCTACTGGCGAAAGAAGTTCAACTGTCAATCTAAATCCGCTTTTGGATGAAAAAGGACAAACTTTTCCAGATACTTCTCCGGATATTCCCGTTACAAGAATATGCATAACTACAAATAATTCCTTCGTAGGAAGAGGAAGATTCCAGCTCATCTCAACCTGGATATCGCTATATTCTGTTTTACCGTATTCGTCGTTCATCTGTGAATTCAAGATCAGTTAACGATCACCGAGATCATTCTTCTGGTGGAAGATTGTATATAAAGTGTATATAAATTATATTCAGAAATATTGTGAATAGTATGATGAATTTCTGTTGTTAGTTTAAAAGAATAGTGATATCAAGAAGATATCAGACGGGGAGTGTATTGTCACAATTAGTGTATTGTTACATCTAAATTTATCTTTATATTTATTATGGGAAGTATTCCGTATACATCGTATGCCCGGGACCGAATGACATATCTTTGCTTTTCCCTATTTCACCTTTCTCACGTATCATCAGATCATACGACAGGTAAACGTTTTGTCCAGATATTAGTTTGGAACTTAGAACCTAGTTCAACAACAGTGTAAGTTTTATAATTATACTTTCATTATATTTGGATGAAGATTAATCCGTTTAACGTTTCTACACAACAGTTTATTGTGAATATCAGCTCTACTCGTTAATTACATAATTTGCTATAAATATCGATTTTTACGGAATGTTCATCTCACACAGAAACGTACAACAGTTGATTATAATTATATATACAACTTTCAACAAAGTATTTAAAGTTTTTATGTATTATTTCCGTCTACAAGAGGAAGATAAACAACCGATATTCAGTTGCATAATTCGTATAAATATAGCATGTACGGCAAGCAATTAGTGACATTTAAATACATCCAGATATAATTATGGAACACATATTCCGTGTATTACAGCAATTCAACTGTATTCTTCCGTGAACATACCGTAACTCCATGTATAATATTACAGAGACACACGTTATATTTGTGTTTATTTATGCAAATTATTGTGTATTTAAATATGTTGATATTCTTCTCATAATTATGGTAGCCTAAGATGACTATAAATTCTCATTATCTTGGACACATAACTTATGATTGTTAATTATTGTATTTTTCAGGTTTTTACCAATTTGTTCACCGGCTAATTAAAGTATAGATCAACACTTGGTTTTTATTTTGAATTGGGCCCTCGAACTAGGTTATGCTCGCTGAGTCCGGCTCAGTACAGTAAAAACACTTGGTTTCTTACTGTCCCCGTACATTTACCATCCTTTGGTAGCTTATTTTTCTGTAATTTGTATTAAATCTTTATTGTTTGTATGTAAATACAAGTCTATTTGAATGTTTTTAAATAATCCGATCCGATCTTTTGATTTGACAGATCAATTGATGGTCATTCATACCAGTAAATCACTGTATAAGATATTATCGAAGAACATCTACTTGATCGGACTGTTTTTTCTCTGGACTTACATTTCGAATTTGACGAAAATTGTCACCCAAGTACAAAAATGAATAAGAAAAGGGACGATTTTAAATTCAAAAATAATGAATTCAAATTTTCAAACTTTTCCTGCTTACGGAATGTCTGTTTCACAGTTGATTAGTTACGCAAGGGCTAGAACAAATGATACAGAATTTCTCCTAAGACATAATTTGCTTCGAGACCGCCTAATTAGTCAAAGCTTGAAAAATCAGTCTCATACGATCATTTAAAAAGTTCTTAGACCGATATCAGATTTTAAGTTTTGGCCCAAACTGTGATCAAGATTTATTTTTATTTCATACTTGGATCATCATTTCTTTTTACTGTCTTCAAATTCCTTCTGTCTACGACCTTACTGTCTTCAAATTCTTTTTGTCTACGACATTTCAATAGCATTTGCTGTTGAGTTGATACCAGACACTACCAGATTGGAAGAAAAGGTTTTGGTTCTCTATAAAACAGATTTAATACACCATGCCTTTTGAAATTGCCTTAACCAGTTCAAGACCATATTGCGGTCGTCAATTTTTCTGGTGGTTTTCCATCTAATTTTTTTTTTCGCCTTTAGACATAGGCTCTTGACAATTCTTTTCGATAATTTGTTTTAAAAAACCCATATTATGATAGTTCTTTCAAAATAAATAAAAAAATATGAGTTCACTCAAACAACTCAGAATCAACTCCCACCAGCTATATACAAATTGAGTACTTTTTACACTCTGTGACATGAATAACGAAACTAAATGACATTTGTTATAAATAATTTGTTGTTATTCCCCTTGTAGCCACGAATGACTGTGATGATAAAAATGTGTCTAATGGTCATCAAATTCGAAGTTTTTTTAACCCTACCGCTGGCTGTTGCCAGTGCCGGTACCAAGTCCCGCTATCCTGAGTTCCTATCGTTATTTATGTTTGTCTTTTGTCATTTTATTGTTTTTCTTGTGCAGTTCCCTGATTGATTGTCCCGCGTTGGTTCAAAGTTACCCGGATTCTCAATTGTAATGTTCGGCCATTGTAAGTGTTTCCTGTTATCTTCCCTTCATTAATTTCATGTGATTGTAATGTTCGGCCATTGTAAGTGTTTCCTGTTATCTTCCCTTCATTAATTTCGTAATCATAACAGAGATATATTATTCTAGTAGTCATTTACTCGAATACTTCAAGCCTTTTTTGTCCACTATTGGAGATCTCAATTAGATGAATATATAATGACTTCATTATTTGGGTTAAGGAATCACAAGGAACTGTTTGAAGGAAAACGGAACCTATTTTTCGTCATCTCAGTAAAATATGCATTTAATTGATGTAAATCATAATTTGAACTAGAAAACTGATAGACACGTGCACATCATACAAAGTTAAAATGTGATTTACATAATAATATTGTTAAATATTCGAAGCCAGATTGTAATGTTTCACAATTCTGTTTGAAGCTACGCATATTTGTTTACATCAATTGCATGCACCGACACAACAAAGAACGATATAGGTCTAAGTAGGGTTTGCAAGCCATGTTTTCTACCATTTAACCTCTACTTCTTATGCAGATAACACTAGAATGAACATGAAAGGATCCTCGCGTTGGTTCAAAGTTACCCGGATTCTCAAATACTGTTGAAAAAAGCACCAATGCCATCTTTAGGTATTTATTATTTTAAAAGATACGACATTAAGGTAGTAGACCTGGGGTAGGAGGAGATAACTACTTCTTCTCCACAAATTACTTGTTTTGATTGGTATTGATTAAAAAAAGATTTAAGTCATATTGATGGAGGACCTTTAATTTTCCAGTTTTCAGTAAAAATGAATGTTAGAATTTTCGTCTACAACAAATTGTTTGAAGCTGTGTTTTAAGCAATATTTTTTACAATATATTTTCTTTTTACTGCAAATCAACACTAAATGCATGCTTTTGAAGATATTTATTCATAAATTTCAAACATGTGTACAATATAATACAAATCACAATACATAATGCAAATGACAGGTTAAGTGACAAACTTAAAAAGCTTTTCGAGACCATGTCCTGAAAGTATCCACAATTTTATGTTTATATATAATCATGCTCAGGGAAAACAAGAAAATTAAAATTGAAAATACAAATGTTCAAATTTTGAAATTAATACAAAAGGTTACATATTATATGCATATCAAGTATTGAACGAAAAAAAAATTGTATATATAGTGCAAGTCAGGCGGTAAATCGCATGCTTTTTACTATAACTCTCTTAACCATAGTAAATATGTGCTTGTTCTGCTCATCACTTAATACCTGGGAACTATACAATAATAGTCTAGTGTCAATAACGACTGGTCCATTGATAGAGAAAATGGTTCCTCTCTCAAGTTAGAATATCTAGAAATGTTGGGCTGATTCTCTGCAACCACATAAACAATTTGGAGAATCAATTAAGTTTTAACTAAACAAATCATCATTAAATGAACTATATGACATTCGTATTCGCATTCGTAGTACTTGACCCATTTGTGTACCGACATAATAATAAAATGGACATTTATTGTTCTTTTTTTGAACCACATATTTAATCATACCGAACGAATTCGTATGTCGACCATATGTAGGTAAAGTATTCCATAGTTTCGTTGCGGAAGGCAGAAAATAGTCGCGGTAAAAATTTGTCCTAGTGCGAATTTCAATAAGATTTTGTGATTGTCGATTATTTTGAGTATGTCGTTCAGCTACGAAATTTGGAATTAAATTTTGTAAGGGAGCAACCATTTGATTTCTATGGGGGCTATGGTCAAATTTTTCATCCTGGATTTTTTTGCGTGTGGAACTTCAATCCTGGCTTTTTATTTTTGTTCCAAGCCTGTCCTGGATTAACCCGCATAGTCATTCTGGATTTTTTTTGCTATATGTAACCGTCCTGGCTTTTTTTAATTTGACCATAGCCCCCCCCCCTAAAAATCAAATGGTTGCTCCCTAAGTACTCGAGAGTTTCTTTATTTATAATATTTTGAATAAGATAAGTCTGTAATTTTTCCACCGCTCTAAGAGCTTAACCCACCTTGTTTCGTCATACTTTCACCAGTTACAATCCTAGCCGCTTCAAGCCGAACATTTTCATTATTAGTGCCAAGGGTTTGGTTTGATTATCTTATATGACATCCCCATACTCCTGAATGGGCTTATATCAGACAAATAAATTTTCTCAAGAGTAAATCTGCCCAAAATAAAAGGAACTTTATGTAAATGTTTGATCCTAGTGTATGCCTTACCGACTATATGTTCGATATAATTATGCCAGGTTCCGTCGTTAGATATAAACATCCTTAAATGTTTGTGACAAGTAACATCTTGTAAGTTATGAGAAATCATCTCTAGGTGGCGATGTACTGGTTTGTTTATTAAACTCGATAAAGTAATTGTTTCTGTCTTCTTGGGGTTGAATTTAAGGGGTAGACCTGGGGAAGCCTAAAATTTTCCACTCGTTTAATTTTTTGTAATATTTTCAGTATCAAAACTTCACATGTTCATATCAACTTGAAGCGATTTTCAACATTTTTTCCCGTCCCGTTTTATGTCTAGTGGTCATCAAAGATACCTTGTTTCCTCATATAATTTGGTCCGTTCAGGACTTGATTCTGGTGTATAAATTTGGCTCTAATTAAATTTTTATTAGATTAAAAATTATTTCAAATGCAAAATTTTGTAGTTTAGACATGTGTGAAAGTAAGCATGGATAATGATAGTAAACTTAACTAGTTTGAACTTAAATATATGGATATTCTGAACAATATAGGCTGAAATTTTTACTTTATGTTGATCATTCTTTTAGAAAATTTTTCCGTCACATTTCTTCTTAATTTAGGATAAAGTGGGAAAAAATCAATAAAATTGCCGAATCTGTGCTATAAACTACATCCCTTGGAAGAAATCCGACTTTTACATATTTTCACTAACTTTTGACAGCATTGCAAAAATGTAGAGTAAAATGCACTCATTGTAAAAAACTGAATGTTGTGTATTTGTTTTCATGACAAAATGAATATTATTCGCTGTGTGGAATTTTTTTTACAATTTTAAAATAGTGATCATACCTATTGTAATGATTATATTTGCTTGCGTAAGTAATAAAAAGGTGAAAAACAGAGTTATCTCCTCCTACCCCAGGTCTACCCCCTTTACAAGCCATCTTTATGGATTTAACGCAGGTCGTTATTCAAAGTTTCTGTAGTAGTCTCTGGATTATCAACTTCTAAATATATGCTTGTGTCATCAGCAAAAAATTTGATGTTTGCATTTATGTCTTCAACAATATCATGAATATAAAGCATGAAAAGCAAGGTTCAAGGATAGGACCTTGTAGCACTCCTGCATTAATAGATATCGAATCAGACTCAACATTATCTGTAACAACCCTCTGAACCCTTATGATAATTATTCTCTCATATTTAAGTGTACAGATTTCTAAAGGAAGTTTGGCAATTTATGGTATTTTTATGCCAATTCTTATACATCTACAGTACATAAGTATACGCTTCATAGTGATTTCTGAACAGAATTCGAGACCCTATGATAGGGGTATATCTGAGTCTGTGAACCATAAGTTTTCGAAACATTCTCTAAAAATATATTAGTACATAATTCTTTTATACTGCAATTTTAAAGAAAATTGACTGTGTGGAAAATTTTGTATTTACCCCAGGTCTACTACCTTAAATCTAAAAAAATAAAGCAAAAATTGGTCCAATTGTTTGTTATGTCCAGATTTCAGGCTGTTTGCTAGCTATATTCGTGTAAAAAAGAGCAACGAGTAAACGTACGAAATAATGTTTAACCAAATACCCCACTTTAAAATGCCATTTTTGGAGCCAAAATCAACCGATGTTATTGCCTACAGCATTTATTTATCGATCTATTGGTTTGTGACACTAAAATCGAAACTAGACTGGAAATCCTCTTTTACAAGACCCTTAGATTTCTCCACCTAATTTATTTAAAGTAAATGCACGATGTGGCGTTGTCTGATTAGATTTTCAAATGTGAGTATATTGCTATTATTTAGAATTAAGTTTTGAAAATTTTCTTCTTTGACCCTTTCCTTGCAAATATTTGTAAATATCTTATCAGGAAATATTCTTTCAGGTTTAGTTTTATTTCTTTACCATGTTATCTACAACTGAAGATTTGAAAAAAAAACAGAAACAGAAAATGTGAGGTTTTGTGCGCAATAAAACCGGTTTAACCTTCCATTTATTTATTTATGTCTCTTGTTAATCGTCAACTAGTATAATACTCGAAAATGATATATTTAGCACATGCGCAAATAGTATCGGAATATGAGTAAACGGCATGAAAAGCAACAATGTTATTAATTCTATTCGTCTTAGTTTATGAAGGAAATAAAAGTAAACAGTTTTAAACTTAATCATGCCATTCAGACATGTAAATGTGTACTGTTTTGCTTTCAATTTGAATTTTTAACATGCATCTTTTTGAAAATGTCAGATTGTGTAATGTGACTTCATAGATACTGACAGCAATGGAGGCGAGGATGAGTATAGACCGCAAAGCGAGAGCCTTTTAAGAAGTTTTCAGTCTTTAAAATTGCTGTAACTGGCCAAATTGCGCTTGATAATTAATTTGTGCGAAAATTCGAACGAGCAAATAGCGATGTTTGTATTTTGAATGCTACGAAACATTTACTACACTATTTTAAGAATAAACACTACAACGACTCGTTATTAATTGATTTTTTGTAACTGTGAATGGGGACATGTTTGACCTAAATAATTAATTTAAATCATAATTATAGAACACCAATCCCTGAATCTATTAATCACTAATTGATACACTCAAAACAATAAATACGTTATTTATAAACGTAATGTAATAAACTCAATGTTATAATTCTAAATTAATCGCGCTTCTGGACACGTGTACTTATGTAAACTTTAAATATAGATCGCTTCAGCTGTGTGAATACACTGACGTGTTTATCGTTTGTTTCATTTTAAACCAATAAAAACATCTTATAAAGGTCAATGGGAGTGTTTTCCCATCAGATATAAAGACAGCCATTCATTTTCTACAAGCAACGAGTAAAAAAACGAGTAATTTGATTAACATATGCATATTGTTTTCAGTTTAATAAAACAACACTGTATTCAACTCAAGAAAATGAAGAAATATAACTTAAATACTAAATGTATCCGATTTTGAAAGGAACTTGCGCACTATATTTTACTGGAAGCACGAAGATCATCTTTTAGAGCTGTTAATAGGCTTGAAGCCTCATGCGGGGCACGTGATTTTTTCTTGCCATATCAATATCTCTCCAGCCATTTCATGGCTTCGAGATAAAAATGGAATAAACATCCTACTATCTTACGATCTGTCAATAGCAATTACTTTCTAGTCGTGTCTAGACACTACCGCAATGAAAGGGGAGGTTTGACGATTAATAAAACTGATTCAAACTACAGTTTTCTAGAAATCGATAATTTTCTGCTGGTTTCCGTCTGCTTTATCTTTTTTGCTTCATGGACTTTGGCTCTTGACAATTCTGTTCGATAATTTTGTAATTACCCCATTTACCAAATTAGAATTGTGTATGAAAACAAGAATGGATGTCGATACGACATCAAACCAGGATGGCCTTCACTATTTGAATGGAGTAATATGTACCTGTGTGAAAAGCCTTATACCTCCTCTCATATTGTGAAGTTTATGCCATCACCCTTAAAAATCACTGAAAAGTTATACTTAATTTAAAAGCAAAACAAAAAGCATATCGTAAAAACACCTATGAATTTCAAGTTCGAAGGGGCATAACTCCTGGAAAAATTGCACAATGAAAACTCCCCGACAATATGAACATATTCATATGATGGACCTACTACATACAAAGTTCATACCTGTTACAGTATGTTGTCAAGGGGCTTCTACATTCTGTTTACTCAAACGTTCATGCACGCCATTTTTCCCATAAAAAATACTCACAATCATAAAACTGCAGACGCGCTGGCAACTTAAAAGATGGGTACGATGATCTGATGAAAATGACATCATTTGATAACCTGGATATAATATGCAATGGGGTAAAGCAAAGGGGTGTATAATCTGCTTGAAGAGACTTCAAAATTCATTGAAGCACTAAAAACAGAATCTTTAAACTTTAAACTCCAAATAAAAAATATCAGGCAAAAATATCATCTTAGAAGTATACCGTTTAATTAATAAGATCTTTCCTTAAATGATTTGAATATATAATATATATATATATATATATTGTTGTTGTGTAAAGCAAACAAACAGCTTGCCATATATTGAATGCTAATTAAAGGTTTACAAATGCAATTTCAAGCAAAATCATATTAAATGCAACATGAGATAAAAAAGCTTTTAAAATTAATTGACTGGATATTAGGGGAAGGAGAAGTTGTTGCGAAAAAAATTAAAACAAATGAAAAAAAAAAAACACAAATACGCACAGAAAAAAAAATAGTGAAGAAAAGATAACAGGAAACACTTACAATGGCCGAACATTACAATCACATGCCAAAATCCACCAAGGAACTGCACAAGAAAAACAATAAAATGACGTAAGACAAACATAGACGACGATAGGAATTCGGGATAGCCAGACTTGGTAACGGCGCTAGCAACAGCTCACGGTAGGGTTAAACCGGTTTATTGGTAACCAAACCTTTCCTTTCTCTATCCCGTTTCCCTATAGTATAATAAACATACAAATAAAACCCAATAATCAAAGTCACAGACAGATGGATCCGAATAGGAAACCTGCATTTAGTAGATTTTCTGATGATAAATTTCTCGTATGAAAATTTTTAAAAGATTAATTAAACCACTCAGAAAAAAGATTTTGAAAAAGATCATCAGTAATCAAGTAAAGAAACACATTTTATGGGCAATACACCCGAAGAAATGTTAAAATCAATATGAATCATACAAGCGGATCCTATTAGTTAAAATTCGTTCTTAGCAATATCATTATTCATTAAGTTAAAATACGAACTACTTCAACCCATAAAAAGAGAAGTGCAAATCAAGCAATACATGTACTAATTGAATTGACATGTAGTTAATCTCATTTTCATACAACAACAATAATTTCAGTGCATGAACCAGGATGCAACAATATACGGTCAATGACGAGAACACCGAATGACTGTGACAATCCCATTGTGTTATAACGTAATGTAAATTTGATACTTAAACTAGTCTTTAACAATGGCAAAGATTAATGTAGCGTTAGCTTAAGTGTTCCTTACATACTAGTTAAAGTATTCACAGCCTTTTAATGATATCCATCAAATGTGTATAAAAATGAAAGCTATTGGGTAATAGAAAACAATTTCCATATCACCACACCTACTGATTGAAACTGTTACATCATTCCATGCATCAAAAACAGCCTACAACTTGCAATTGTGATTTAAGATTTAAAAACTTTAAAAACGCAGTTGTATTACATAGCAGTTGTCTACTATTTGCATAAATCAATTATTTGCCTGTTAACTTGTATTGCATATGCTATTTCAGCAGTCTTTGATTTAAATCTATCTCAAATGGACAACAATTTAGGAGGAATATATGTATTTTTTATCAAGACCTTAGACGGAGGTCAAATCAGAAGCTAGGGAGAGTCATGTACCTTTGAAAAAAGTTACATTACTCGAACCTAAAAATTACACTTTGATAAAATATCTACTAATTGACTATATAAGAGTGTAGAAGATCATACTTATCCTTCGGGAGCTCCTGATGATACATCAGTTTTTGTCGGAATTTACACTGCTAAGTCTTCAGTTTTGTGGAGTTTTTTTTTCTTTTTTGTTTTATTTATTTTGTCTTTGTCATACTGTGATATTTTGGATTTTTAGAATTCCATCTTTTCTCATTCTTGCTTCGGTATTCGTTTGCCGATGTATAATTCATTCAGATTTAATGTTTACACTCAAAGAAATTCTACACGCTTTAACACTTATGGTTTTTATCATTTTATTTTTTATTGTTTTCCACTAATCTTTGTGTAGTTTTATTATCTGGGATGCGGTCAGTTTTATTGGTAATTCATCAATCAAATTACAATTATTTGCCACAAATGTAATTAATTGGGTTACAAATATTATTTGAAGCAGAGACATGTCTCTGTTCGAAGCAAACTTTTTTTCATTTATCTTAGTGTTAACAAATTAAGGTTTAATCTTAGAGCTATGAAGTATACAGATCTAAGTGCAAAATAAATCGTTGAAGCATATTTTTACCTATTAAGTTTATATGTACATCAAATGTCCAATTTTATTGTCCTCAAGCATAAATCTATCGTACCCATATAGTTTCAGTTTAATATGGAATTTCTCACATCGAGTTAAATAAATTTTGCAAATGTTTGAATACGAGACTTGCCGAGTTTTTAAACATTTGAAAATGTATTTAACAAGATATGAGAATTTCATAATTAACATGTTTAAGTTGTAGAAAATGTTTCTCTAATGACATAATGTAAAACACCGAGGATATTGTTCCGAGTAGATTTGGCGGGAAATTTCACGTGAACTGTTCTCTCTCTAGAGATGAGAAATATTTTTATCACACCGGTCAGGCATTGGTTAAATTTGCTAAAAATTAGAGAAATAAGTTTTCTACTGTTAGTCAGTTATGTTTTAGGACTCTCGAATTTATTTAATTTGTAGGCAGCTGACGTTCTGTGTCAGACTTTCAGGGTTAAAGGGGTTAGAACAAAATTGATGAAATTTAGCAGTTAGTTTTAAAAGAGCATTCAATTGATTTGATACCATTACATGTATTTAAATAATATATTCAGCTGAATTTGAAAGGCACACATGTCTAGAAGAACAACAATAAAAGCGTTGTTCTTTTGCTTGTTTTTACCATGTAGATACTTTGTCTCATGTGCATTTAGTTTATGTCCTTTCAGTTTTATTGATCACTGACACATCAAAAAAGCAACTACATGTAACTAGATGCCATATTGCTGCAGATACTTATACTGCCAATTGAATAAACATATTTGGACTGTATATACTTCTTTATGCATACAATGTATTTGTAATTAAACATTAATTTCAAAATAATTCTCTATTTAAACATGTAAAACATGAAATGTTTCTGCCTAACAATGCGGAAAAATGTGCTTAGGCACGGACATTTGATTTTCAGGGTGGGGGTGGGGTGTGCTGGTATTTCTTAGAATAATTTTCTCTGACCCCGATTTTTGCCCTAAACAATTATCTGGCCAGCATCTGGATCTTGTCCATTAGAAAAAAAGCCTGGCTCAACAAAATTTCCTAGCATAGTGTATATGGGAAAAAAATAATCTTTCCCAAAATTTCCCGGCTCGGGTAAAAATCCCAGCTCCCTGAAAATCAAATGGTCCGTGCCTTAGTTTTGTATAAAAATTATCAGAACATCATAATATTATTGATATACTGCCAGCAAAGCTTTCTTGAACATGAACGAACCAATGACAGTAGAATGCGAACCCATCTTTCATTCATTAAATTCTCTCCAGAAAGAAATTAATTTACGTTGGTAATAACAAAATTACCGGACAGAATTTGTAAAACCACAAAAAAAATTGTCAATCGCAATGGTCTTGACCTGGTACAGGCACATCAAACCAGTTTTATGGCGCGCCAGACCTCCCCTTCCATCGTGGCAGTGTCCGATAGCAACTCAAAAGCTATTGCTTTTGAAAGCCTGTATACAGTAAAAAGAAATGATCTTCCCAGCATTAGGTTGGACCGAAATTACAATTTATTTTCCACAAGGGACTAATATCTATTAAATATTTATTTAATGATCGTATGAGACGTAATTTTTGAAGCTGTGATTAATAAGGCGATCACGAAGATAGCTATGTCTAATGAGAAAGTCTGTATAATTTGTGATAGCTCTATCGTAACTATTATATGGTATTTAAATTTCGCCAGTTATGGACGACTTCCAATTACATAAAAAATTGTAATTACTTCAATTTACCCATCCCTGTGTGAAATTGTGGATTCAAACGTAAAAATACATGTAGTTTCGGTGTGTTGGGCTGCTATCTGGTAATATAATCCCTTTAATCTGGATAATGCTCCAGAAAAATTCACCAGTAACTTTTTTCTTTTATCCCTTTTGGACTGTAAGTCCCCGAGGGTATTCACCAGCCCAGTAGTCAGTACTACGGTGCTGACCCGAAAGCCGATTCTATTTGAAACCTTACAATATCTAAGTTTTTGTAAATTTTTGAAAACAAAGGAGTATCTCCCTCATGCAAAGCTCTGTCCTTAGATGATTTTGGCTTTACATTCAGATCATATTGGTTATTTGTCCTCTATCAATGCTTAAACATTTTTGAATTATGGTCTCCTAAACGTTTGATTTTATCTGCACTAATGAGACATTACTTGTCGAAATGCGCATATGCAGAAATTAAATCCACAGTAACTTCGGTATTAAATTATTTATTATCCACGTGTAAAGAGACTGTAACGAAAAGGATAGAAAAATGTAATTTCTTCCTGAATAACCTTTCCAAGTGTAACTGATTGCTCTTTGGTTTTACTTCTTCCTGGTTCACTATTATTGATTTGTAGCTGTCCGTCAACTTTATTATTGTATATAACATGTTATTAACAAAACATTTTACTTTATAATGAAAGCCTGATCTCTAAGGACTGTAGAAATAAAGTATACATATTAATGTTACTTAAAATGATATTGGCAAATTTTCATTTGTAATTTGATCAATTTTTGTGCTAATCAATTTACACACTAATGTAGTTGGAAGACATATCCTCTTGTCAACTATTCTAATAGATTTTAAAAAATTACCATATTTAATAATATTTGGTCTGTTTTTATACTCTTTCCTTCTCTCATTAACAAAAATGGAACAGTCAAACAGATACTGATATTCATCAACAGCAAATTACTGTGCAAGCAATCCCAAATTGGTACACAACAACATCAAATAAGTAAAAAAAGAAACAACACAAATAACAGAATACATCTACAATAGAATTGTTTTCCTATATTTCTATTTGTTAAATTGAAAAAAATGTGCTATAGAATTTAATTTAAATCTACTAATTACCACTTCTTGTTGTTAATTTTTATTTAGTTTAAACTAATGAAACTGACTAAAATAATAGACAAACAAGCAAACTTGTTATAAAATAGAGTCGAAGACGTGCTTGAAAATAAGTTCGTTATGCATAAATCAATTGTGTATCAGCTTTTACAGACATTTCGGTTCAGGGATTTCCAAATGTTTTGATCTAATCTGCACTGATGAGACATAAGTTGTCGAAATGCGCATATGCAGAACCTGAATTCACAGTAACCTCGGTATTTTGTTATTTGATTATTCAAAAGTTGAGAACTTACGCATGAAAAAGATTTCTTTTGCCGATTTAGGTCGACGGGACTCCATCTTAACTTGTCTATTAATTTAGTCCAAAATTTTGACAAAGATGGTAATGATTTGTACGAGATATATATTGCACAAAAGCTACAGGACAGATTGGCCACAGTATACATATATGTAAATATGAATATGATTCCCAGCCAGTTTACCTCTTCTTATAAATTATGATTACTTTAGTGAAGATCAGAAGTTAAATATTAATTCTTCCAATCTCAGTGTTGTAATTTTTCAGTTTGTTTGATATCAAACACTGGATAACTGCCAACACCAAAAATGGCCGAAAACTACAATCACATGCCACAATTCACAAGCGAACCTGCACTAGAAAAACACCAATGAAGACAAGAGACAATTCGAAAGCTATACCACAGTTAATTCATACTTCAACAAGTTTTGTTTTGTGAAACACTTATGCCCACAAGCAGAAGTATGAGCAGAAATTCATGAGCTTCTTGTATCAATTGAAAAGTTAAAAAAAACAACTAGTGATAATTGCTATCGTATGCAAACACAAATGTCACCCATACAACCCCCAATCATTATCCATGCATTACTGCAAAAAGAAATTTCACCCCTTTTGAAGCAGTTTGTGTTTTTGTGCAAAAGTGCTATCAGTACTCTGATCATTTCGTTGCATCAGAAATGAATATTTTATATAGTGGACTGCATCAGAAAATAATATTTTTTAAAGAAACATCCTCTTTCATTAATATATAACAATACCTGTCAAAGGGAATTGAAATCTAAAAAAAAAAAAAAAAAAAAAAAAAAAAAAAAAAAAAAAAAAAAAAAAAAACAAGAGTAAACACCATATATCCCCAAACTTTATTCGGGTGACTTTTTAAATACACCTGTGAAATATAAAACACTTTCTCTTACCATTCTAAGGATATAAAAAGTTAAAGTTTTAGATGTATGATATAAAAGACATTTTTTTCTTCGATACAAATTCTGATATCAAACATTATTTTTTCATAGACGAGTTTATTGTTTCTATATATACTGAGCGGCAATGAAAACGCAACACCTGATATTTATGTTTTAGAATTCTTTGTATCGAGCTAAAAAATTTTTCCTTGCTAAATTACTAAGCGAAGTGTCTGAATAAAGTTTTGCACCCATGCAATTTTAGTCCACACTTAAAAATTTGCCACAACATCATCGTTTGATTAGTGGTCAAAATAAAAATTTCCAAATTAACTGAACATTTCAATCACACTGACGGAAAATGAAAGAAAAAAATGCCTCATTTTTCAAATTCTGAGTTAAAATTTTGTAAAGAAATTGTATCGAGTTGCAATTTGTCAAAAATGGCAATGTTTTGAATTTTGGGGTCAAAAATACCGATTTTTGAGGATGTAAATCCTAAACATCAAAAAGAGTTGAAAATTTGCACAAATGTACCCAAAAGGTTCTAAAAGAAGCCGACAAAATTTTAAACTGATTCATCTTGGTTAACAGAAGATAAACGTTTAAGTAAAGTCAGTTTATGGGAAAACAAGGCATTTGGAGAAACAAAAAAGAGAATGTTCAAATTCCCTATCATTCATGGATTAAATGAAAACCGGTCCCAAATCTTTGAGATAGGAAAATGTTTTAACGGGGTTAAGGTAGATCGGTATAGTCTTCCGCCATTTTGAATTTGTTATTTATGCTGTTATGGTATTATCTGTCTTTTGAATATGCAAATATTTTTATTTGTAATAAAACAATCAGTACTGTATCCATAATACAAAATGCAAAGGACCTACATGGACTTGATTTCACATGTCTTTATCTAATTAGACGAGGTATGTTAACTTGATAATTAGATAATTTGGAAGAGGATTTATGAAAAAGGGAGATAATTTGATAAAAATATTTTACATAGATATCATTATGAAAATTCACATTTTACGAATTATATGGAAAACAAAGTCGGTGACCCCCATTTTTCTTTATACTTTTTGAAAGTATGTTCAAAGGGCTAACACATGAGTAAAGTAGAAAGAAATCTATGGAATAGTTTTAAAGAAATCAACAATATACCTGTTTTCCCTATATATTCATTAGAAATATTTGATTATTTTGATATCAGTTATTATAGAAACAAGCACGGTGACCCCCCTTTTTTATTTTTTTATTTCAATGCTTATATAAAAAGGAAACTTTCCTGTAAAAATAAGAAAAATCTATGGAAAAAAATTTGGAGTACCCATCTACCTTAAGCTTTGTACTGGACAATAAAGAAAACCAATCATGCGTAAATTCCCGCCAAAACCCAATTCTCGTGCATTCATGCCATATATTGCGGGTGGCGTGGTTTCAAAAATCAGTCATACAGAAATTTTTTAAGCCTGTAAAATTACATTAAATTTACAGTTTCATTTGTTGAAAATTGTTATTTGTGCTGAAAAAAAACGTAAATATTAAGTGTTGCGTTATCATTGGCATTTAGTTTTTAAGATTAAACAAGATATAATTTCAAGGTGACATTTTACCAGATATTCACATGCAAAGGTCAAAGTCACTAGATTAAATAATCTGATACCAGCTGAAGGATCTTTCAAAAGGGAGTACACAAAATTTGAAAGTTCTATCATATACCCAATCTTAAAATCGTTATGCAAAAAGGTCATATATACTTTTCAATTAGAAGAACTTGACACAAAGAATGTTCAGGTGAAAATATGAAATCCTTATCATTTAGAATTCAAAAGAAATACTAATGTTAATTTTTTTTCAAAAAGTTCATCACATGCCAAGGTGACGTTCATGAGGTAAAAACTTCCTGTATTGTCTAAAAGATCTTGAAATACAAATTCAAAATAGGAAAGCTCTATCACTTACCATTCAAAAGATATTTTTGTTTTTGTGTATGATTTGTTATTATTTAATCATGTATGTTTGTATTGTCATATGTCCCATTGAGGGCCCTTGATTGGTTAATAAAGAATTTTGAACTTTGAACTTTATACCCGATGTTAAAGTTTTTGGACAAAAAGACAGACGGATCGACCAAAAACTACATACCCCAAAATCTTCGATTCAATGTGACAAAAAATAGTTTTGTATATACCAGATACAATTCTCCTACTGTTTCTGTATCTTATATTTTAAATTACGCAATACAATAAATTGATATGTTTCCAAACACTGGACATAATATATAAATAATAAGTACTACATTTTACATAACAGTTTAATGTCTGATGATTTGATTTTTTTTACAGCTATAGATACAACTGAAGCACAGACTACTCTAGAGGAAACAACATTAGTCGAAGTATCAACAACTCCAGCAGCACGTGAGTTTTAAAACCTTCGAAGCGAGTGTATGATAAAGCATTGTCCTTTTTTAATTGTTTTTTTTTTAGATTAACAGAAATATTAAGTCTTCAGACTTAATCTGCGAAGTTGGTTATGAAAAAAAATCAGTTCAGCGTTCGGCAAACACAAAATTGATTTTATCTTAAAATTTGGTTCAGTTTTGAAACTTCTGATTAAATACATTGTTCCTGAAAGTTACATTTTTCACAAAAACATATGACGTTTAAAACAAAACTATGAAGTCATTATCCTCAGACGTCAGGTATTGGGGCGGGAATTGCTTTCTAATTCCATAAAAATGTATGTTATCGTGAATTCTGATGGGACTGCAGAATTTTAGTCGTTTCTTATGATCTGACATTTTTTTTTTATTTTGGGATATTTTGTAGATCATAGTCCATTTGTTAAAAAAATAAAATAAAAATTATATGTCATCGATCATCTTTTCCTGTTATCAGGCTTTGAGAATCAGGCAGAATTCAGTATTTTTCAGCAATATTTACAACGAATATATAGGGAAATGTGACAACTAATTATACAGCTTTCATGTGAAATAAATATCAGAAAGATTTTTAATTTTTTTTTTATATTTCAGAGATATATACTTCAGCTATATGTTGAGCTGAAAAAATCTATTTGTCACCGTATGATTAAGAAAAATGTTTTATATAGTAAACGAAACAGACAATATTTACGGGAAAAGGGAGCTAATTCGAGGGAAAGTGCATGTCTATCTATTATGACGTCACAATGGAAAGGCCAAATAAGGAATATTCCGGCTTGAAAATCAAGTCAATTTCGTATCCGACTCGTGTTTCGCAAATGCACCAATCAAATGCGCCGTGTATTAGTTTCGATCTACCTTAAATTTAATGTCAAAAACAATGTCAATTTCCAGTTGGTTTTTGTAACTGCTACCGTGAGGTAATAAAAAAACAAAATTAAATATTAAAAAATTATTTGACCATTCAGATAATGCTTTCAACGCAAAATTAAGATATAAAAAAGGATTTTGAATTTCATGCGGACGATGTACATTTCCCGGGTTATTTTCTTTACATCTAAGAAATGAATGATTAAAAGCTTCTTCCTGATGTTCCTTCATTGATGTAAGCATGTATTATAATGCCTTTATCATCAATTTGCTTTTTACGATCACATTTGATCGGCCAGCATATATGGAATTTTGTAAAGATGTCTGATGATCTTTTGAATTTTCTTTCTATTTTTAACGTAGAAATATGATTTCTGTGGCGGTCAAATTTTTGTATTTGTTCTTATTTTACAAAAAAGGAAGTGAATAATTTTAGGGTTATAGCCCCTGTATGTGCCGTTCAATTTTCAAATTTTTTGTTACATAACTAGTACATTTTGCATTTACAACTTGAATAGTTGGCATTTCAAACACAGTGATGAAGTCGTACAACTGGGATGTCAAACGCGTCTAAAAAGGAAGTTATAGTGAATTTCCGTTGACACATGACGGGACCAACTTACCTTATTGATCAGTCAGCTACAAATATATCCAATAACTAACAAAATACCGGAGTTACTAGAAATTTGAATTCTTTATACTAGTAATGCCATTTCGACACACTTTGTCTCTTTAGTGCATATCAAATAAAAAGATTTGAAGAACGTATAACCAAAAACATCTAAACGAAAAGCCAAAATCAGCTAAGGACAGAGCTATGCATAAGGAAGATACACCTTAGTTTAAAAAAAAAGTTTCTGAAATTTAGATATTGCAAGTTTTAAAATAAATACGGTAAGTGACTACTGGGTTTGTGAATACCCCGAGGACCAAACGTCTACCAGCAGAGGCATCGGTGAACAAAGTACGAAGTTACTGCAAATTTAGATTCTGCATATATCTATTTTGACAACCTGCAATGTATGTCACTTCAGTGCAGATCATTCAAAATATTTGAAAAATCATAAACCGAACATTTATAAATCAGAAAGACAGCAAATAACCAAAACGATCTAAATGAAATCACGAATTACGTCTCATAAAATGGTTTAATTAATTAAAATAAATCAAGACACTTTTATGTCATAACAAATATATTTATTCTATATTTTGTCTATTTTCCAAATCAGCCAAAAGCGATGATTATTCTGTTATCAATACAATTATCAATGCAATACACTAATACAAACATGTGATCTTCAATCTCTATGAAGCGTTGGCACCAGCTGTTTTATTTTCTCGCATGACGATTCGTTACAAAAATAATTCCAAGAAAGGACATGCTTTATCTAAACAAAAATACTTTTTCTAACTATCAAATCACATTTGATGAAACAGAAACATATATAAAGAATACATCATTAATGATATTAGCGGAAAAAAAAACAATATTAGTATATATAATTCTTAGCTCGCATTTCGAATCGATAAATTGAACTTGATGCAATACATATTGTAAAGAGAGTACTTTTTGGATATATTTATGGAAAAAAATTATGGAGGATTTCATTTATTTAATTTGAGCAAGTTGTTTTTAATAGTATCTTTTCACGGGGCATAACCTTTACGTCAAGATTAGGCTCGGATCGTCCCAAATACGCCTTTATTTGCTCGGAGTTTTAAAATCTATTACAGAAATCTGCATTTTGTCGAAATTTAACAACCCTTGTGCAAAATTGAAAATACCCATTCGGAAGTCAACTATGAGACTAAAATGGCTGTGCATGAACGATTATTCAACCGACACTAGTATTCGAGTTTACCTTGCATAACATATGAGTATTTTGATGCTTGTTTGTGGACTACGTGTACATACCGAAGAATAATACACAGAATACAGCTTCTGGTAATTTTTGTCTCTTTTGAATACAATTTTTATACATTTCAATTAATATAAGTCTATATGGAGCCGTTTCTTTCTTTTTAAACTTCAATGTAGTTGTGTTTTGATAGGACAGGTACAATAACTATGGATGCAGCTCGTACAAGACAAAAACGGAGGGGTCGGACCCAATTGAACATATAAGTAAACAAGAGGCTCTCAAGAGCCTGTATCGCTCACCTGGACCATGGCCAATACATAACTCCAAATAAACTTATATGTTAAAGGGTCTCATTTTCAAACTATGTAAATAAACATTTATGTTATATCACGGATCCAACTTAAATTAACTATTTTCCCTATTGCATGCCAGCTTGGATAAGGGATGGATCTGCAGGACACAATTTTAAAGGAAATTATGTGTAAATGTGCCAAAGTTTATTTCCAACTGGCCAAATGGTTTTAAAGAAGAAGATCTTTGAATGTACACCTATATTAAACTATGCTTCCCATTGGTAGCCAATTTGCACAAAGTGCAGACTCGAAGGACATCTGTTTTGAAGGGGACCATCAAAGATACATTGTGACTAGCCAAGTTGTTTCAGATAAAAAAAATCTTTGTATGCTGTTTCCATATACAGTCGGGTAATAAAATCAGTTCCCCGCAGATGGCAATGTTGGATGATATTTAGGCATAAAAGTCACATTACATATATATACTATAGTCAGCACCTCATAAGCATCATTAATGCCCAGTTCTGTTCATATCCATTCAGAGGTTTTCAAGGCTCACTAAAGGCTTTATTTAATAAAATTATTAACATTAAGCAGTCTACGAAGCTGAAAAACTACTTCATCATTCATTTCAGCAGATGTTATAGTAATTAAACACTAAAATCTCTGCAAAACACAATATATTTATATAGGAAAATCATTATGACATGAAATAAGGTAAAGATTAAGAAAGTATTTTTGCAAAAAAATGTGGAAATTTGCACAAAAACACTGTTTTTGCTCTAAATTATAAAAGAAATGATTTTCTTAATGAAGTGATTGCAGGAAATTTCTCTAAAGCTTAAAAGAGAAAAGTTAACCAAAGAAGATTTGAACACAGAATCTAAAGGGAAATAACCAATTAACCGTAGGGCATTGGGTAAAAAAGTTGTGA
>MJUU01033193.1:11728-23201 GCA_002080025.1 Modiolus philippinarum | reverse complement strand
GGGATTCTTGTGAAGCTTAGGCACCCAGTAAATATAAGGGAGATAACCATCAAAATCGGACAAAAAAATGAAAAAAATAGATTTTTCAGATTTCCCCGTTTTGGGACCCATTTATCTCATGAACGGTACATGCGATGTGAAATCTGTTGACATACTGCTGACTGGAAATTTCCTAAGGAGAACACTGAGAGAAACCCCATCAAAATCCGATATATAATAAAGATTCTACAGTCAAATATGTGAAAACATCAAATGTAACCCTTTTTGGCCCCTTTTTAAAAACAGGTGGGGCCCCAATGACCAAAACTATGCCAAGCCTTCCTTTTGTGCCAAGAAACATTGTGTTAAAATTTCATAAGGATTAATTGACTGGAACTTAAGTTATTGCCCAAAAACAAAAGTGTCTACAGACGACGACAACGACGACGACAGCACCATACAATTATATGACCGCAAAAATTTTTGTGGTCGTATAAAAAATTCAATGGAAATTGTCCCAAATATATACGTTTCAAATCCAATGAAAACAGGAAGTGACTTGCAATCTCTAATCTGTATATTCCTCCAATATGTTGGAGAACCATTCATATAAGAATGTAGAGGTTCAGACAGTGTCTCTTTGAGCAATTGAGTGATAAACTAATGATAAATGAAAAGAAAACTATGTAAAATTATCCTTAGAATTTATCTTACCTAAATGTAGGAGCACCTCCACCATAAGTATTTTTTAATAGGGGAAAATGAATATAAATCTGATACAGCTAAAATAATATTTAAAAAAAACTAGAAAAACTGTGAGCAAAGCTCACTAGTAAATACCCTCCACAACCCCATTTGATTCCAGAAATTATAAAATCGATCAAAGGAAATTCTGAAATATAAGTTGCACATCTACATTATGTCATGAACACTGTGTTAAAGTTTAATGAAAATATATTCAGTGGTTCAGGAGGAGTAGCGGATAAGAGATGGGTACCCACTAGTAATGTAATGGGCAAGTCAAGGTTTGGTATGGGAAACTCCAAAAATCAATCGAATCAAATTCTGAAATAGGAGGTGCACATCTACATTATGTTATAAAGGCTGTGTGTAAAGTTTCATGAAAATCTATTCAGTAGTTCAGGATTTGCGGATAAGAGATGGGTACCCCCTTGTAATGTAAAGGCTAAGTCCATGTTTTGCTATGGGAAACCCCATAATGGCTAAGTACATGTTTTGCTGAAATAGGAGGTGCACATCTACATTATGTCATAAAGACTGTGTTAAAGTCTCATGAAAATCTATTCAGTGGTTCAGGAGGAGAAGCGGATAAGAGATTGGTACCCCCTTGTAATGTAATGGCTTAGTCCATGTTTTGCCATGGGAAACCCCAAAAATCAATCAAATCAAATTCTGAAATAGGAGGTGCACATCTACATTATGTCATAAAGACTGTGTTTAAGTTTCATCAAAATCTAGGAGTAGTGGATAAGGGATGAGTACCCTCAGGTGTAGCGGACGGACGGAAAGATGGTATGGGAAACTCCAAAAATCAATCAAATCAAATTCTGAAATAGGAGGTGCACATCTACATTATGTCATAAGGACTGTCTTAAAGTTTCATGAAAATCTATTCAAGTAGCGGATAAGAGATGGGTACCCCCTTGTAATGTAAAGGCTAAGTCCATGTTCTGCTATGGGAAACCCCAAAAATCAATCAAATCAAATTCTGAAATAGGAGATGCACATCTACATTATGTCATAAAGACTATGTTAAAGTTTCATGTAAATCTGTTCACTGGTTCAGGAGGAGTAGCGGATAAGAGATGGGTACCCCCTTGTAATGTAATGGCTAAGTCCATGTTTTGCTAAGGGAAACCCCAAAAATCAATCAAATCAAATTCTGAAATAGGAGGTGCACATCTACATTATGTCATAAAGACTGTGTTTAAGTTTCATCAAAATCTATTCAGCGGTTCAGAAGGAGTAGCGGATAAGAGATGGGTACCCTCAGGTGTAACGAACGGACGGACGGAAGGACGGACGGACAACCCCATCACTATATACCCCCACTTTTCAAGTGGGGGGTATAATAAATCTACATGTGTAGACAATGAAATAACAATAATATTTGAATGATTAAAACTGATTTATTGCCATTTCAGCTAAAAAAAACTCAAAATCAATGGGAAACAAATAAAAATTTCTGTTAAATTCAGTTGCGGATATGCGTACATAATTCTCCCTGAATTGACCTGAAGTCTCCCTATCTGGACCCTGAGGGAGACTTCAAGTCTCCCTATTATTTTGAAGTGTGGTGAGCCCTGATTAAGTACCTTCCATTCATCACTCCTGTAAAGTGTGGTTCAATTTGCTTCAGTAGCTTCAGAGGAGATAGCAAATATATGCTTTTCCCACAGGGTCCCATGTTAAACTATGTTCCGCGCTGGTGGCCATGTTTTTTAGCGGATCGGAAAAACTTCAGTAATCTAAGTAAAGGACCTTCCATACATCATTCCTGTAAAGTTTGATTCAATTTGCTGTAGTAGCTTCAGGGGAGGTAGCAAATATATGCTTTTCCGATAGGGTCCCATGTTAAACTATGTTCTGTGCTGGCATCCATGTTTTTTGGCAGAAAAAATTTCGGTAATCAAAGTAAAGGACCTTCCATACATCATTCCTCTAAATTTTGATTCAATTTGTTTCAGTAGCTTCAGAGGAGTTAGTCAATATATGCTTTTTCCCATAAGGACCAATGCCCTGCGCTGGCTGCCATGTTTTTTCACGGATAAACCTTCCATAATCATTCCTGTAAAGTTTGGTTCAATTTGCTTCAGTAGCTGCAGAGGAGATAGCAAATATATGCTTTTCCCATAGAGTCCCATGTTTAACTATGTTCTGCGCTGGCAGCCATGTTTTTTGGCAGATCGGAAAAATTTCTGCAATCTACAAAAAGGACCTTCCATACATCATTCCTGTAAAGTTTGTTTCAATTTGCTTCACTAGCTTTAGAGGAGATAGCAAATATATGCTTTTCCCATAGGGTCCCATGTTAAACTATGATCTGCACTGGTGGTAATGTTTTTTGGTGGATCGGAAAAAATTCGGCAATCTAAGTAAAGGACCTTCCATACATCATTCCTATTAAGTTTGGTTCAGTTTTGTTCAGTTGTTTCAGAAGAGAAAGCCAAAATGTGCATTTTCCCATAGGGTCCCATGTTAAACTATGTTCGGCCCTGGCGGCCATGTTTTTTGGCGGATCAGAAAAATTTCGGCAATCTTTGTGAAGGACCTACCATACATGATTCCTGTAAAGTTTTGGTTAAAATTGGTCGAGTGGTTTCAGATGAGATAGCAAAAATGTGAAAAGTTTACAGACGACGGACAAAATGTGATGGCAAAAGCTCACATGGCCTTTGGCCAGGTCAGCTAAAAAGCATCAAAATTTTGAAAATTTTATGGAAAATTGCAACTCTAAGATGGGACATCAGAATTGCTTGAAAATTTCAGGGAGGATAGATCTTGTCACACTGAGCATTTTTATTCCACCAAATTTTTTATATGATGAATTATATCTGTAACGCTTTTTAGTTATTTTCTAAAAACTGCAATTTACCAGGTCCCCTATGTTCAATTTTTAGTAACAGCCTCCAAGTTGCTTGACCTAGGACAATAAAAATAACAAATTTAAAACTAGATACCCTAGTGATGATTCAGTTGAAGTTTGGTTCCAAATGGCTTGATGGCTTCAGAGGAGAAGATTTTTGAAAGTGAGCTAGGGACCGATACCAGACACCAAGTGATGGCAAAAGCTTACCTGAGCTAATACAAAATGACTAGTTCCAAAGAAAAATAAAAAAATTCTGAAACAATTTCATTAAGTCAAGTGCAAATCTTCAATAGAGAGACATGTTCTGTGGGTTTCAAGAGTGTTGTTAAAGACCGGGGATGACCTAGAAAATAGAGTTAAACAGCTGAGACTAAATCATGTACACAAGATTTACTATAATAAAAGTCCTCATTACACATGTTACATGCATAAAAATTTTACAAAAATTAAAGATTGTCATACACATTTCACAAGATCAAGTGAATATAATTTCTTTATACCATCTACTAAAGACAACAAACTTTAACATTTTATTATAACACCATAAAAGACGAGAATATATTTCCAAATAATTTGAAAAATGTTAAAAATATCCATTCGTTTAAATTGGGGGTGAAAAATTTTCTGTCCAATAAAGAAAGTAATGATTTCAATAGTTCTTATATTTTTTATTGAACCTTAAGTTGTCTTAAAAAGTAAATATATTTTAATGTCTTAATTTTAATTATATTGCTATATTTTTATAACCTGCCAAAGTCATGAAGTCTTATTTGTTTTTTAGTATGAAATAGATGTTTTAAGAATGTCACAAAATGGACCCCATTGGAAATAGCCATATGGCTTTTATGGGCTGTCCAGATTATACATCAATAAATTTTTGAAATATTATATTGTTACATTTTTAATATGCATGCAGTAAACTGTTATATAACTTAAGTCTTAAGTCTTTGATGTAATACTGTTGTTTATTATGTTGATATTTGATCAAATAAATCTATCTATAATCTGAGTTGAGAACAACAGGAGGAGCTGGAAAATTGAAGAAAAAAACACAGCTAAAATAATTCCATAAAGTCAGAAGCACATCTTCGAATATATTCATATAAACATTTAGATACAATATCATGCGATTGCTCTCCATGAAAATACCAGTATTGTGTTTCTCATCTTCCCTAGTATTTGAGGTTCATGTCCTTCCAGCATGCCCACTTCTTTTTGAAGTAAGGAATATATGCACCCTTTTGATTTAAATTTTGAATTCAGGGTGTTTAAACAGGATACTTACGCATACCACTATCTTTACTTTTCTATTTAAAAGGGTATGAAAGGAACCTATCAAGTTGCATAACATATGTTGATGTTGAGAAGCAGACCAGAGAATAAACATGTGCCAGTACAAGCCAATTCTGTCGAGGGTTTGTGTGGAAGGGCATACTGGTCGAGTACCAGTTATCGCCAATTTTCACCTGCTTCGAGATCTCGCGTGACATTTTTTACACGGTTATATACAGAAGTGACAACAATATCCTAAAAAAACATTCATCGAAGAAACTTATTTTAATCTTTAATACCAGTGAAATCTGAGATAAAATCCCCTGGGAGCCCCTTTAAAATATATATTGCTATGTGGGGGTCACGAATGATAATTAGCTAAAAATTGATTTTTTACATGTGATGTCGCAAAAGAGAACTTGGGGTGTCAGCTATATTTTCTGCCAGAAATAAATGTTAACTATGTTGCTTTCTCTTCAAATAATCAAATCAAGATGAATTGGGGCTGTAAAGGTCTTCTATTTTCTTGTCATCATGAACAAAATAGAGCGAATTTAGAGTTGATATAAATCATGCTACTTTTAGTTTCAAAATTGGATCGGCTGACCTTTCATCCTTTATTCCCTTTGAGCTCATCCCTTTTTGGAGTACTTCAGTGGATTAAAGTGGACATTTAACAATTGGATAAAAAGCTGATGCATATTTTGAAAGATGGCGATAACTGGTACACACATCAGCAAAATTTGTCGAGAAAACCAACATTTTTTAAAATGACTATACTACTGCGCATGTGCAATGAAACTGAAAATGAACACGATTGGTTCATGTATTATTTGGTAAATTTTTACAATATAACGCATTTTTATTATGGCATTTAAAGTTTAGTCCGAGTTTAAAAAGATCAAATGCAAAATCACAGTGTGAAAATGGCGATGACTGGTACACGACCAGTAGACCTCTTACACTTGACGTTGAAGACGTGCGTTTCAATGAATACCAGTATTGTTTTTATGCATCTTTTTAAAACGATTAGCAATTTCTGGACATGCAGACTTGTGTCAGAAGTGACACACACATTACAAGTCACAAGAGAAGAGAATTTTTTTTAGCTTTTAGCTAATCGAACTGCAGAAATACTGCAATATAATATGCAATGATTCGTATTTTAACCTTATACTTCGTTCTCCTTTATAGAAGGGGTCTACAAATTTAATTTTCTTGTGTTTTTTACTTTTCTGTAGTTTTGATATCTTTCCCATGCCGATTTGTTGTCTAATTTACCTCCCCTTAAATAATGGAGTTACCTCCCGTAAACACAAAACTGATGACGTTTTTAACACTCCCGTTACTCTAAACTCTTTGAAAGGAATGTCATCTTATGTTTTTATTGTTTTGAGAAGAATTAAAGAGAAAATGAGAGAATAAAGGATCAAATAGAACATAATTTTGCATTTATGTGTAAGAATTTGAATTCTCGGGAAAATATTTTACCAGAAAATGTATAAAAACCACAGACACAACACCATATCCCTAATGAATCACATATTACATGTATTTACAAATATATTACAGTGTGATTCCTCCCCATTATAAAAAAAATACAGGGAAACTTGATGTTGAATCTGTCACAGAATAGAAATTTTAACGTAACATTTGTTCCAAATCTTGCAAAAGGATAAAATATTGTAGAATATCAAAATATTACAGCATTTGTTCCCGAAGGAATAAAGGTTATATATCAGATGTTCCCAAAAGAAGAAATATAATGTCAGTGTTATAATATTTCTTCTAAAGGATCTTCTGTTAGGCAGAACAAATATGCATATATGTACATATACGTTGACAAATCAATATATGAAATTAATATAAAAAAATATAAAAATATATATATGTTGTGCGATGGCCACAAATTAACTATGAAACAAATAAAAATGGTATAGTTTGCCACGATTAAAAGGACTAAAAAACACAAAAATATACAAATAAAAAAAAAACATGTAAAAATGACAAAAGTTGAAAGAAGGGAAGACTGCCCAACATTTCGGCCGTATGGCCTTCGACTAGGGGACTACCGGGCTGAAATATGGAGAAGAAAGTGGAGAGGACGAGAGAAGGCAGACCTAATGGCTATGTAAATATTAAATTTCAATATATAAAAAAATATTATAAAATGGACTGCTTCTTATTATTCATACCAAAGGATCGAGCAGTTCCAAGAAAATTGATGATTTTTTTGTTCAAGGAACTGTTGTTGTCTTTCACCTGTACTAGTTTGCATAAGGACAGTTACATGCATGTCCTGTATGCTGTGGTTGGCTCTCCGAAAATGTTCACCTACTGGGCAATTGGGACATTGGGCAGTCTTCCCTTCTTTCAATTTTTGTCATTTTTACATGTTTTTTAATTTGTATATTTTTGTGTTTTTTACCTTTTAATCGTGGCCAACAATACCATTTTTATTTTGTTTGTGAAATTAATAACCTGTTTGGGATATAATATCCTGTTTGAAAATGGTAGCCCAATTTGGAGATTGTTCTCAACTTGTAGCAAGGGATACATGTACATGTATATCATGGTATTCATCAGAATGAAAGTCATGTTTATGAATTCTTTTGTCTCTATATGGGAAAATATTTTTATTTATGTTTAAATTCAAAAAAATCTTGGCAAAATTGTTTTGATGTTAAGGGCGGAGGGGATGGTATAGGATATTAGACTATTTCCTGTCTTTTTTATTCAATTTTTTTATGGTGATGCCTGATGGTATTCCTAGCTAAAAAGAGTAAACCTGAAATTAAAAAAAAAGTTCTTAGTGTAAGGAATCAAGATCAGATGGACCAAGGCGGGAATGCCCAATTTCAGAGTATTGTAATGCTGGATTGTTATAAAGCCAAATAATCTTGAAAGCATCATGGCACTATTGTTTGAAAGTTCAGGGGGAGGGGTCAGTACAGACAATGATCTCTTTCATTTTATATTAAAAAAAATCATTGTGGTTGTATCCCTTAACTGAGTAAACCTGAAATAAAATAAGTTCTTCGTTCTTCATATATGTCCTGTGAAATGATGTTTTCAAAAATACATGTACAAGCATAATTTAAATGCAAAATGATATTTAGTCAAGTTTTTTTCATTTGATACATTTATTTAAGTCTTTTACAATTGTACTCCAGTGTTTCAAAATCAGTTTTTAGACACAAGTGTTTGTGCGACTTGTCTAACATTGATTTGAGTACAAAATAATCTGATTTGAACAACTTTTTCTGACTTTTGTTGTACATGTATGTAGTTTTTGGAAAAAATGGCTAAAAAGGGTTCAAACTGATCATTTCTTATATGAAATAGAAACATTTGGTGGTTATCTCCCTTGTACCAAGTTAGGTGTATATGATCAAAGTAATTTTAATATCAAAAGATGCTATTGATATGCTACATTTGTAATTAATATTATCTCCACCTTGACAGTATATAACTAAATTGGTACAGGGAGATAACGACAAATGTTTCTGATTTGTCAAATTTTGATTTGGTTTCTTTCACTGAAATCTTTGTTCTCTTTTCAGATTTTTGTCATTTTATGTTGCCATGAGAGGGAAATGAATTTACAATAACAAGAATTAGAATGAATATTTACACCATATCCCAGTCTATAATATACACAACATTGTCTAGAATTAGAATTCTTAGCAAGAGCATCAATCCTGCAACATATGATTGTTTTAAAAATGGATGTCAGTTTTGTAGTACTGTGAGGAAATATTCTACAAATGCAACAAGCTCAGACAAAACAGAAAATATTTTAAGGGGAAGTAATTCTGACATTGGTCCTGAAGACAATGATATTGCTCCCAGTTTAAGGTCAGTCTTGGGAGATAAACAAGATTTAACATGTTCTTCTGACATTATACCTGGAAAGGGACGTCCGCCTGAACCTCCCATTGATTGCTGTATGAGTGGATGTGCTAACTGTGTGTGGATTCAGTATGCGGAAGAATTAAAACAGTATTATTCTGATGGAACTGACAGAGCATTGAAGGAAATAGAAACAATAGAAAATGAGTCCTTAAAAGCATTTATAAAGCTTGAGTTGGGTTTACATTAAGAAATGTTACATGTACATTTTGTACCTCATTTAATGTTTGGTTTTAAGCACAGATTTTTATTTTTATTTATTTTTTTTAATGCTCTTTAATTCCTAATTTATTTTAAAAAATGACATTGCTTTAATGACATTTTAACTGTTCATATCTGTCCTTGATAGTTTTAGCATAGTATAATTAGTTAAATTTCTTAAAATAATCTCTTGAAGATGTTAATTTTCTCAAATCAGCAATAGATGGAGCATACATATCTAGTTTTAATTGCACAAATCATTTGTTCCAATGTTTCCTAATCTCCTCAGAGATTGAAACTGTTTTTTGTAAACCTGAATTTTGGTACCTCTTATATATAAAATTAATAAAAAGAAAAATACTTCTGATATATAAAAATATTAAGTAGGGAATAATACATGGCAAAATCCGTATCACATGGCATATCATCCCGAGTTACCAATATCAGCCTGAGGGCCTCTGGCCCAAGGGATGATATTGGTCGAGGGATGATACGGCATGTGATACGATTTTGCTATGTATTATACTGTTTATCATATATTTAAACAGAGTACTAGTTTTAATCCCAATACTGCCAAAAATTGAAATTGGTAAAAGAAAATGCATGTATTTTGAAGAATAAAATTTCAAAATAGGCAGAAAGTACTGTAGGTGGTTAGAATAAAATCCAACATGTAAAGGGAAAAGTTTTGCTAGTTTTTTAAACTGATCCACACAAAACAAAAAAAATCACCAAAAAAATTTTTTTGTTACATACCAGAAATTTTTTACCCCCCCCCCCCAAATTTTGTGCCCCAAAAAATTTCTATACCCCCCAATTTTTTAACCCCCAATTTTTTTAATAAATAACTCGAAGTTGAAAAAAAAAGTTTTTGGAAAAAGGTTATGATATAGGGCTAGCCATGTGATAAAGGGTAAGCCATGCAATAATAATAAAGGGTTTGATGTCTTAGTGTGAATACTGAATGAAAGTCATGCACTGTATCACATATTCAAAATGTCTGTATTTATTACTAAACATATGATAAAATAAAAAATATTCTGGTTTCCAGAAAATGGTACAATTTCTAAACATAAAGGGTAGGGGCTGTTTTGGAAGTTCATTTGCTTAATGTGCACTACAATGGTTCCAGACTAATTATAATGTACAAACATTCAGATGCTCACTTATTGGACATGACAACATATTGCAGTTATATTACAACAGGCTATGAATTAAGCATTGTTTAAACATGTTGGACTTCATTAATAAATCAACGAAGAGAAGAGTAATAATGTTTTTGTATGTCAATGCAAAAACTGTGCAAAGCAAACAATGTTAATATTATTTGTCTGTGACTCTGTGTTATATATAATCAGAAAATCTATGATATTTGTGAAAAAGGAATTGAAATATAAATTGGTAGATTAGTAATTAGAAATTATGCATAATTATAGATACTTGGTTAAATTAGATATTTATATGTACATATGTATACAGTAAATTCTAGTCACAAACATTTCTGTACAACTTTTGATATTGTTTTTATAAAAAGTGCCAAATAATTAACATTGTGTAAATTAATCTTTTTGTCTCGCCCGCGACGCAAGTCGCAGAAAGCGAGACATAGGTGTGCAAAGTATGACGACAGCAACGGCGTTAACTTTTACTAAATACAGGATATTTTGAAAACCCTTTGATGTAGAAACATCATATTTGGTCCAGTGGTAGTACTAATTGATTGCTACCTGAAGGACATAATGTCATGTGACCTTGACCTCAATTTCACGGTCTAGTGGCCACGTTAAGTTTTTCTGCTTAAGTCCATTTCTCAATAACTAGAAGTGGTAGGTTGATAATATTTGGTATGTAGGTTGGTCTTGGGTAGTACATGTCAGTCTGGTAGGTGACTTTTGTCCTTGACCTCAATTTCATGGTCTAGTGGCCATGTTCAGTTTTTCTGCTTAAGTCCAATTCTCAATAACTAGAAATGGTGGGCTGATAATATTTGGTGTGTAGGTTGGTCTTGGGTAGTACATGTCAGTCTGGTAGGTGACTTTTGTCCTTGACCTCAATTTGCACGGACTAGTGGCCACGTTAAGTTTTTCTGCTTAAGTCCATTTCTCAATTACTAGAAGTGGTAGGTTGATAATATTTTGTATGTAATTTGGTCTTGGGTAGTACATGTCAGTCTGGCAGGTGACTTTTTTCCTTGACCTCAATTTCACGGTCTAGTGGCCATGTTAAGTTTTTCTCTTTAAGTCCAATTCTCAATAACTGGAAGTGGTTGGCTGATAATATTTGGTGTGTAGGTTGGTCTTGGGTAGTACATGTCATTCTGGCAGGTGACTTTTGTCCTTGACCTCAATATCACAGTCTAGTGGCCACGTTAAGTTTTTCTGCTTAAGTCCATTTCTCAATAATTAGAAGTGGTAGGTTGATAATATTTGGTATGTAGGTTGGTCTTGGGTAGTACATGTCAGTCTGGCAGGTGACTTTTGTCCTTGACCTCAATTTCAC
>MJUU01033191.1:135319-157881 GCA_002080025.1 Modiolus philippinarum | reverse complement strand
ATTCACATTTGAGACATTCAAGAGAGTAATGACATTTTCAATAATTCTTTGGATGCGACATATATATTCACCAGAGAACTGTTGATTTAATAAAAGCACTAAAAGACAATGCAGTTGAAACTGGTAATGTATTTAAGTTTAAACAGCAAGGTTTGAAAGTGAACCAAAAAAAAAATATTAAATACAATAAACTATGATATATTATCTGGTAAAATATATTATAACAATTGAATAAGTGAGAAATAATACGCAGGAAAAAACTGCGGGAGTTCAAGCTTTTTTAATCTAGAAATAGATTACATGCACACAAAAATAAAAAAATAAGAAAAAGGAATAAAAATATGTTGCATCAAAATTAAAACAACATGCAAAAAGGAAAAAGAAATATGCAACATTTGCGTATTTTATTACAAAAAAAGCAAACTAATTTCAGGAATGCATAACAAAATACCGAAGTTACTGTAAATTTAGTTTCTGTATACGACCATTTCGACAATTTATGTCTCTTCAGAATAGATCTAACCAAAATACTTGAAAGATTATAATTCGAAATATGCCTACAGGCTGACAAAGAGCAAAAAATTCAACGGGATATAAAAGGAAAGCAAAAAAATCAGCTAAGAACAGAGTTATGCACGAGAGAAAAAAATCCAAAATTTAGATCTTGCAAGTTTCAAAAAAAAAAATAATAAAAAAAAAAAAAAAAAAAAAAAAAAAAAAAAAAAAAAAAAAAAAAAAAAAGAAAATCGGTTTATGGGCCAGCACCAATGCACTGATTACTAGATTAGTGAATATCCGTTTGGACTACATGCACTTTGTCAGATTATTATCACTCTTTGTTCAAATGTTTTTTTTTAAATTTTACAATTGAATCCATGCTATGATGTGAGAAAAGGATTTTCGCTTTCTGACTTAAATTCACATTTGAGACATTCAAGAGAGTAATGGCATTTTCAATAATTCTATGGATGCGACATATATATTCACCAGAGATCTGTTGATTTAATAAAAACACTAAAAGACAATACAGTTTGTAACTGGTAATGTATTTAAGTTTAAACAGCAAGGTTTGAAAGTGAACAAAAATAAATTATTAATTACAATAAACTATAGTTTCTGGTAAAATACATATTATGGTATGGGAATAAGTGAGAAATAATACGCATCAAAACAAATGCGAGAGTTCAAGCTTGTATAACCTAGAGATAGATTCTTAAATATACAGAATTTGCAAATAACAAAGTGGTAAGACATACCTTAACAAAGGAAGAAAAAAAAGACTGAATCAAAATAAAAAGACATGCAAAACTTGGAGTAAGCTGGAAATGGCCCAACATTTGCCTTTCGTTGAATGCAATACAAACTAGAAGTGGTGCCATCAGAAAGATGGCCATCCCCGCACTCACCTGTTTGACACAGAAAACAGTCGTTATTGACCATTTGGGTAATTTACCTCAACATTTCTAAAATCAAATTATTGATAGTCACTATTTTTACTAAGAAAGTATACAAGGATATACGGTTGCTAGGTAGAATTTCCAAAAATGAGTGGTCTTTGAGACTTTCATGAAATTTACCAAATTTGGAATCAATTATTTTGAAAATCCAATCGGTGAAAACGATTGCCCTAATCGAAACAAATCCTAACACTATTGTTGCTAGGTAGAGTTCCAAAAAAATAAGTGGTCTTTGACACTTTCAGTAAATTTACCAAATTTGGAATCAATTATTTTGTAGATCCAATTGGTGAAAATGGTTGCCCTAATAGAAACAAATCCTAACAGTATAGTTGCTAGGTAGAATTCCAAAAAATAAGTGGTCTTTGACACTTTCAGGAAATTTACCAAAATTGGAATCAAATATTTTTGAAATTCAATTGGTGAAAATGTTAGTCCTAATTGAAGAAATTTGCTACGTAGAATTCCAAGAAATAAGTGGTCTTTGAGTCTTTCAGGAAATTTACCAAAGTCGGAACCGGAATCAAAATTCTGAAACTTTATTGCACATCTGCAGACTATATGCAACAATTCTATCACAAAATTAAAACACTAAAACCCAAAATGAAGGAGGAGTTCCACTGAAAAGCTCACATATATGGAATATACAACTTGGGGCCTCTTGTTTGCACCAAGACCAATATCAAAAATCCGAAAGCTTATTGCGCATCTGCAGCATATATGCAACAATTCTATAACAAAATTAAAACACTTAATCCAAAAATGAGCTAGGAGTTACACTGACAAGGTCCATCTAACGGACAGGCGGACAGACGGACGGACAGACGGACAGACGGACGGACGGGACCAAAACAATATCCCCACATTTTCCTCAGAAAAGTGCGGGGATAATTATGGAAGACCATGATTCGAAATATGTGTATAAGCTGACAGAGATCAAAATTTCAGCGGGATATAAAAGAAAAGCTAACAATTAGTCAAAAACAGGATTATGCACGAGGAAAACGATGAAAATACTCCTTACGTTTTGGAAAAAAACTTCAAACATTTAGATATTGCAAGTTTCCAAATAAAATCGGTTTTCGGATCAGAACCGCAGTTAATTTTACTGGGTTGGTGAATACCATCGTGGACTAACAGGCCACAAGCAGAGGCATCGACCCAATGGTAAAAAATAACAAAATACCGAAGTTTTTGTAATTCAGGTGGTTCGGGTGTCTAAAACTGCGCATCCACTTCGCGCATGTGATGAAAATTTAAATTTATCATTGAAATGTTGAAAAAAAAAATTTTAAATAGTTTATTGAGAATAAATAAATTGAAATGAGCAACATTGATGCTGCCAGGTTACAAAATATGTCACTTGTGAAAAATAGGGAAATAATTCTAAAGAAACAGTAAGGGAAAAATTACATTTTCATGATTTTGTCAAAAATATGATCGGTGACCCCAATTTTTTATTTAATATTTCCAAAGAGATTTCTTTAACATACTTTATACTACATTTTCACTAAAATCTATCGTTTTATTCATACAAATATTTCTAAAATTGTATTTTCTCCCTATTTAGACTATATTAAAACGGTCAAAATCTTCTCCCGGAAAAACGAGATAGGTGACCTATTGATTTTTACTAAAATTATGAAGTGAATTTAATGAACTTTCAGAAAAAATCTATCGTTTTGTCTTTAGTCCCCAGTTTCTGCATATTGCCATTTCGACAATTTATGTCTCTTTTAATTATATCCCACCTCCACAGAAATGTGGTCCTCAAATTTTATTATGTAGCCCAAAGAGAATTTACTGTACTTTTATTGTGACATTTGCAAGTTAAATGTTCATGTACACTTGGTGGATTGTTTTTTGTTTATGTATGAATAATTCAAAATTGTAAATTAAGCATTTCAGTAATAATTATCTCGCATATGAAAAATACATTTATTTGCTATTATTGGGGACAACAAACGTGATAGTATAAACATTTATTTGAAAAAATGTTACGTATCAAGTTCTTCCTGCACTTAGGATAATATTAGAAAAAAGAAGGAAAATGTGTCAAAGAGACAACGACCCAAAAGGGAGTAATAACAACTGAAAGCCACCATAAGATCTCCAATGAACGGAGAGAAAAACCCCACACCCAACGGCAGGTCGGAGTCTGCCCCTGAATAAAGAGTAATCAAGTTCAGCAAAATAAACATCATCCTAGACTCCTATAGACATAAAGTAAACTACCTAGAAAAAAGACAAGACACACAAAGGCTTAATAAATTTCCTGACTTAGGACAGGTGCAAACCTGCTGCGGTGGGGTTAAACTACTTTTATTGGGTCAAAACCTTCCCCTATAGCCAATGTGATAAATAAAAAACAATTGTAACAACAGTAAAATTCAGTTGGCAACAGGACTGAGTCAATTGTGAAAAATGAAACTGAAAGAACTAAATATACGGACATAAACATGAAATCACAAGAGACTACTAGCAGTTAACAGACATGCCAGCTCCATATTGTCTTTTCTTCTCTCCGTAAGAAAAGCAATTTCAAGAGTGGATACCGAACTATCAACTCAATTAACCGTTAATTTCGGTATTTGGTTATTTAAATATCATACCATGAAATAAGTAATGTAGTTGATTGAAGAATTGCAAGCCATGTTGGCAAATAGTAACCATGCAACTCACACATAATGCAAAATCTTAATACAGGAGTTCTGTGGTTTCTACTAAAACGTGTGTTGAAAAACAATCATTTCTCATGCAAGCAGCTCCCATTAGATGTAACCAAATATTAGTTATATAATATTATAGAGATCAGACATATGTCACTTGATTATTTGCTCTATTACATGTTTATTTTCAACATGGTCTTTCTTCTTCCATACATTTACTATCGATAATATTAATGTGTTTAGTTGTTGTCATTGACTCTGTGTTTTGGGCGTTAATTGTGCTTAAATGAATAAATATATATATAAGTAGATTAATATCCCTTTAGGAAACAATTACAGCCGACGCCGACTCGTATGTGTGTGTGTGTGTGTTTTTTTTTTTTTTTGCTTTTGTTTTGTTTTTGTTTTTTATTTGTTTGTGTGTTTTTGGTCTGTTTGTTTGTTTGTTTTTTTTTGCAGCATCTGTTTTTTAGTTGAAAAAATATTAAATAATGCAATGACGAACTAAATGTAAATTTAGTTTTTGCAGGTGGCCCTTTCGACAAGGAGTTCAATCACAAAAAGTGTAAAAAGAACAACACATATCACGTTTGACTTAAATATGTGTGAACGATCACTTCGAGAATTGATTTACTGCAATGCGTACTAATTTCTCTGTATGAATTAACCATGGAACATGGTCCTGTGATTTAATTCAAAGGCAAGCTAATTTGAAGAATAGCCTTGATTCGGTCTTACAATCTATGTAAACATTGCGATAGGGCTAGATGATAGATATATTATGATATTAGGAGACAGTCATATTGCAATTTTAGGTTTTGGCGAGTAAAATCGTTAATTGTACTGTTGGCCAACAAATCAGCTGATTTCCGGAAATTAAACTGAATATCACCGATAGTCTTGAAATTACTAAATATTTAATTTTAGACTGAGTCATCACGTTGTTATTGCTCCCGTCGTTAAAAATGCAATTTTCGCGTCGTCCAATTAGTGCAGAATAATGTCCGAAGGAACATAGGATGGAGCAATTTGAAATCATTAGTAGTTAACTATGGGGAAAAGCCGTAGGTTTTCAAAAAACGTTTTTTGAAAACCTACGGCTTTTCCCCATAGTTAACTACTATCATTTATTATAAATAATTCAAATGCTATAATATTCTGTCTTGTTCTCCATGCATTGTATATTTATGTTATTGTATTTATTATATATAGAAAAAAAGAAGGGAAACGGGGAATATGTCAAAGAGATAACGACCCAAAGGGGAGTAATAACAACTCAAAGCCATCATAAGATCTTCAATGAACGGTGAGAAAACCCCACACCTAACGGTAGGTCGGAGTCGGCCCCTGAATAAAGAGTAATCAAGTTCAGCGAAATAAACATCATCCTAGACTCCTATAGACATAAAGTAAACTAACTAGAAAAAAGACAAGACACACAAAGGCTTAATAAATTTCCTGACTTAGGACAGGCGCAAACCTGCTGCGGCGGGGTTAAACTAGTTTTATTGGGCCCAAACCTTCCCCCTACAGCCAATGTGATAAATAAAAAAAACAATTTTAACAACAGTAAAATTCAGTTGGCAACAGGACTGAGTCAATTGTGAGAAATGGAACTGAAAGAACTAAATATACGGATATAAACATGAAATAACAAGAGACTACTAGCAGTTAACTGGCATGCCAGCTCCAGACCCATTACCAACAGACAAATAAAGTTATGTACCCCCAGTATACAGCTGCCTCTTGTTACAGTGTTGAGCTTAAATAAAAGTCTAAAAGTCTTGAAGTATTCGAATTACAAAAATAAAAGTCCAGAGACCTATGGCGAAAACGAGAGTACAGAAAAACATATGCATAAGACAGCAATTAAAACATGGAAATAAAATCACACATTCATTAAAAGGCATTACTCGATATGTAGCAATGAATTCCGCTAAAACCTGTGCTGGTGGCCGCGTCTAGAATTTCTATGAGGTATGAGCAAAACTCGTTGTTGAAGGCCTCATGGTGACTTTAAGATGAAGAACAACAAAAAAGACGTTGTTCCATTTCATGTGATTACCATGTATTAGTAAAGGCATTGTCTTATGTGCATTTACTCCATATCCTTTCGTTGATTACTTACATTGTGAAATCGCATCAAAAACCGAGACCTGATCCATGTTTTGCAGAAATGAAAACATTGTAGTTATTTCTTAATTTTCTAGAAATTATATCATAATTGACTTCACTCACCCCTATCTTCAGAAGTTCTCTGCATGATTTCTTGAATACGATCACACTAATGACAACATTTTGACGATTTCTGTTTATTATATTATTTAAGAATTCCTCTAATCTAAAATTATCCAAGTCAATTCATCACTGTTTTGACATAAATTCTGGGTCTTTATCTTGATTTCAAAGAATCGGAAGCTATTACTCTGGAACATTATCTGATTCGTTTGATTCTAATAGGTAATCATATTGCATAACATCTAATGTGAAATTAATTTCCATGTCATCTAGAAATATACATCCTTAGCGAAGTAATTAAACATCATAATTAATGTTTACGTTTGTCATGCATTCGACATGCATTTAATCTTGCCTTTAATATAGATTCGCCGTACAATTAACATCTATAAATTGGAATTTAAAAAAAAAATCAAAGAAATCAACATGTATTCGATGTCTCCAGACAATTGCAATTCAACAGTCTGATTTTATATTGAAAATAGACACTAAAATGAATATCAAATATTTTATCGGAATCTCTCTTTTAAAACAATACACAAATATTTATACAGGAATCGCTTCACACATCGGCATCCCCAATATATGTGGCATGTTTGTATTTCTAGACACAAAAGCATTAAGCTTTCAGTAACAGGTAGAATTGACAATATCACACAACGGAATAATCAATATTCCACAGGTATATAGATAGATCAATGTCGCAGAAAAATCTATTGACAATACCATTTATAGACAACCTTAATTAAATACTTATGGAATATGGAATTAGCGTGAAATTACTGTAGTAGCTAAACGTTTTATCAATATCACTTAAGTACAAGATCTTGGGTTAAATAAAGAAATCATTACAGATTGGTTTTATTATTTATTAACAGTGGACACACATTTATTGGATTAATAGTAAATTGTCTTATGTTTCGTTTATGAAGGTGTAAGGAACATATTGCACCTCCAGTTGTCATAATTAGCAATAAGGTATGGAAAGCCGTTGTGGAATTTATTCCCTATTTATTGATATCTATAAATGAATTATAGATATTAATAAATAATAATAGATATCAATAAATCATTTATAGATATTAATNATTTTCTTATTTTATTTATTTATTTTTTTGCTTTTACGGCTGAAAGAATGTTCAACTAATAGTGTGAGATGCATACTCGAGTGAAATGAATGAAAACTACGATTTGAAGAGTTCATCCACACCTGGGACTAATCCCAGTCCACACGCAAGGAGCGCACCTCTGAACTCATTTATTCACTCCAATCGTGTGCGGCGATATGATAATATAAAGATTTTATTGATTATTATCCAAAATTTGTAAACAAATAAGTAAACTTAACTCGAAAGTTCATTATTTTATTTACACTCTGTTAGTCTCACTATACAAATCCTTGGCATAAATAAATAGTTACGGGTAATTTGCAATAAACCAGTTGCTTCAAAAATAAAAAAAGTTTTAATACCCTGTAATTGCATTCATATTTATGCTTAAAGTAATCACATTTCCATTTTGCAACATATAAACTCCTTCTAATGGTTATAATAAATTAAAATTTTCAAAAAAATTGAATTGCTTTGGTCATTTTTATTAATAAAGTTAAAACCAAAGGCTTAAAATCTACTTTTCCAACCATATTCATGCTCAAGAGACATTAAATTTTAACTTCGCAAAATAAAAACTCCTTCGAAATGTTATTTAAAAGTATAATTATCAAAAAAATTGAATTGTTTTGGTCATTTTTGATTATTCAGTTTAAACTGAAGACTTAAAATCTACTTATTCAATCATATTCATGCTTAAAAGACATTTAATTTTAACTTCACAACATATAAACTCCTTGGAAAGGTTATTATAAAGTATAATTTTCAAAAAATTTGAATTGTTTTTGGTCATTTTTAATAATAAAGTTTAAACCGAAGACTTAAAAATCTACTTTTCCAACCCTATTCATTCTGAAAATACATTAAAATTTAACTTCGCAACATATAAACTCCTTTGAATGGTTATTAAAAAATTAAAATTTATAAAAAAATTGGATTGTTTTGGTCATTTTCAATAATAAAGTTTAAACCAAAGACTTAAAATCTATTTTTCGAACCATATTCATTCTAAAAAGACATTAAAATTTAACTTCGCAACATATAAACTCCTTTGAATGGTTATAAAAAATTGAAATTTTCAAAAAAATGGGATTGTTTTGGTCATTTTAAATAATAAAGTTTAAACCGAAGCCTTAAAATCTACTTTTCCAACCATATTCATGCTAAAAGACATTGAAATTTAACTTCGCAACATATAAACTCCTTCGAAATGTTATTATAAAGTATAATTATCAAAAAAATTGAATTGTTTTGGTCATTTTTGATGATTCAGTTTAAAATGAAGACTTAAAATCTACTTATTCAATTATATTCATGCTTAAAAGACATTAAATTTTAACTTCACAACATATAAACTCCTTGGAAAGGTTATTATAAAGTATAATTTTCAAAAAATTTGACTTGTTTTGGTCATTTTTAATAATAAGGTTTAAACCGAAGACTTTAAATCTACTTTTCCAACCATATTCATTCTAAAAAGACATTAAAATTTAACTTCTCAACATATAAACTCCTTCGAATGGTTATTAAAAAATTAAAATTTTCAAAAAAATTGGATTGTTTTGGTCATTTTCAATAATAAAGTTTAAACCGAAGACTTAAAATCTATTTTTCCAACCATATTCATTCTAAAAAGACATTAAAATTTAACTTCGCAACATATAAACTCCTTCGAATGGTTATAAAAAATTAAAATTAAAAAAAATTGGATTGTTTTGGTTATTTTCAATAATAAAGCTTAAACCGAAGACTTAAAATCTACTTTTCCAACCATATTCATGCTAAAAAGACATTGAAATATAACTTCCCAACATATATACTCCTTCAAAATGTTATTATAAAGTATAATTTTCAAAAAATTTGAATTGTTTTGGTCATTTTTAATAATTAAGTTTAAACCGAAGACTTAAAATCTACTTTTCCAATCATGTTCATTCTTAAATGGCATTTAAATTTAACTTCGCAACATATAAACTCCTTCGAAATGTTATTATAAAGTATAATTAACAAAAACTTTGAATTGTTTTGGTCATTTTTGATAATTAAGTTTTAACCGAAGACTTAAAATCTACTTTTCTAATCATATTCATTCTAAAAAGACATTAGAATTTAACTTCGCAATATATAAACCCCTTTGAATGGTTATAAAAAATTAAAAATTTTCAAAAAAATTGGATTGTTTTGGTCATTTTCATTAATAAAGTTTAAACCGAAGACTTAAAATCTACTCTTCCAACCATATTCATGGTAAAAAGACATTAAAGACTTTGCAACATATAAACTCCTTCAAAATGTTATTATCAAGTATAATTTAAAAAAAAAACTTTAATTGTTTTGGTCATTTGTAATTATGAAGTTTAAACTGAAGACTTAAAATATATTTTACCAATCATATTTACGCTAAAAAAGAAATTAAATTTTGGACTACGCAATATATAAATGTTTCATAAAGCAATGTACGTTTTTATACAATATATAAGGCAGACATAAAGGGAATAAACCAAGAATTATTGTCACCTTTCAGAATGCAAGAATAAGGTCAATATATTAAGTTCAATTCGCTAAAATTTATTTAAGTCAATTATTAAAGTTTTCTTGCAACTACCAGAGACGTTTGAATGTATCTGCAACTACTAATGTTTTTTTGTTTCTGTTTTTTTTTGTATTTCTTTAGACAAGCATACACAATATATGCTCAGTAACATATTTAAATAGTTTCTTAAATTATTCAAAGCACTATTTAATAGTTCGCTAGATATTAAAACAAATGTTAAATTCTTTGTCTTTTATGCGTTTAAAGTAATAGGAGGGTTTTTCGTGACGTCACCGGAAGTGGCAACCACCATCCGCCATATTGCTGAGTTGAAAACAACATCTTGACAACCGTATCGCTATTTAGTGAATAGCAATAGATAACCGTGGAGTACGTTTACGAAAACGAAAGAATGGGCTACAATTATAAATAATTCCTTCATGATTATCACCAGAAAATGTACGATCTCTCAAATATGTACATTTTGTTAATGATTTTTGAGATCGCGTGGAAAAATAATTCTTAAAACTCGTGGTGCCGTCGACGGTCAGATGAGACAAACATATGAAGAAAGGCATTCGGCATATATATACAGCAGACAGATAATATATTTATTTTAATAAAAAAGAGACGATTTCACGGCTTTTTAATCTATTGTCATAATAAAATAAAACATAAGTCGTTGAGTGGTGTGTGTGGGTGGGTGGGGGCATGGAACAGAAGCTCCACGAGTTAATGTTTTACAAATTTATTTCCTCGTGAAATTAAATTATCTCTTCCAAGTGGGATAAACAAAAAAAATGTTTGAAATGTAAGAAAGGTTCGTTGTTTCAACTGTGAAATGTGATAGAAAACATGATAATTTTGAAAGGGAGTGATTTCTAGTCCTGACCACAACCACCAGAACTTTTAGGCATTTATCGTCATTTCAAAATATTCAACATCTGAATATTATTATTCTAATAATCAGGTGTGACTTAGTCTACTTGCCATGTTTGATGATTTTTATCAAGAAATCTGAACGAAATTTACTGATTTTTTCCAAAAAGAAGGAGCCAATTCTATCCAAAGACGCCCCCCTTCCTGGATCTTTAATTTACATGTCAACATATCAACAAATAGTTTCTCATCTATATTTTGATTCAATTTATAAAAAAGAAAAACTTCAGCTTGGTAGCACTGGGTGTTGAAAGATAAAATTTACTGTTCCAAGTGCCAAATGCATCATCAGTTAAAATACATGTTTAGTTATTATTGAAGTCAGGTAGACTCTATGCCAGTGGTGTCCAATTCTTTTTTTTCAAATATTTTTTTACGATTTATTTAAATCTTTATGCATTTATTGGTAAAAATATATATGCTATATTTGGCTGAAATACCCCAGTTTCCCTTTCTCTTCTGATTAAACTTTATGTCTTGTGTATTATTTAATTTCTTAATAAAGTCAAATATTCAAATTCATCATATCAAAAGTTTACTTACGTTTCTAAGATTTTATGACATAAATAATATCCAGAGATAGACTATAAATAATATCCAGAGATAGACTATAAATCAAATTTCATCATTTTTTTTACGTTTTTTTTTCTACCTTGATTAATGATGTAAACTTGTTACAGCATTTAATTTCAAATATGCTCATTACCTGCTTGATTTTATACCTGATAAGAAGGTGTAAAACTGCATGTTTCTTTGGGACATAGATCAAAGGTAGACCCTAGGTGTGTTTATGAGATGACATTAAACATCAATTCTTAACTTGATTCTAATATACAATACCCCTAGCTGTGATTGACCACCTGTCAATTTTCACCTGGTAGATGCTAATCAGATGCACAGGTAACTTTTCACCTGGTCGTTCTAATCAAGTTATATGTTATCATTTCACACCTAATTAATTCAAGATAAACTACCACTAGAATTACCTTTAATTCAATTAACATAATTATCATTTTATTCCATATGTACAAATATTATAGATACAAGTTGTATTTTTAATGATTAAAAGACAAAATTTAAAAAAAATCAATTTAATTCTGAAATATAAATATCGATAAAGTTTTTCTATTATATTTAAACACTTAAATCAAAATAGCAACCGAAATATGTGTACATTTATTTAATAAAATATCAGAATTTTCTATTCATATCAACTCATATATCCTTTTGTTTTCAACTCAATGTTGTTTCTAGGAAGTGTATCTAGGCATAATCGCAACGCCCCCTGGTGTTTAAAAACCCTCCTATACAGGTAATGATCAGTGTCGTGGAGGCGATTTATGGATATTTAAAAAGTCGAGGTCTTTTGAACTCTTTTTATAATATACATTTTTACTTTGTGAGAACTGATCAGTGTCACAGAGGCGATTTATGGATATTAGAATTGAATTATAGATATTAAAAAATAATCAGAATCAGCTGAACTTTTCATTTCATATACAATAATTAATACGATTATTGATCAGTGTCACAGGGGCGATTTATGGAGATTTGAATTATAGATATCAATAAATCGAATTATGGAGATTTGAATTATTGATATCAATAAATCGAATAATGGAGATTTGAATTATAGATATCAATAAATCGAATTATGGATATTTGAATTATAGATATTTAAAAATGAATTATAGATATCAATAATTGAATTATAGATATTAAAAAATGAATTATAGATATTAATAATTCGCACTATTTATTAATATCTATAAATGATTTATTGAGATTTAAAAGTGATTTATAGATATCTATAAATCATTTATTAATATCTATAATTCATTTATAGATATCAATAAATAGGGAATAAATTCCACAACGGCTTTCCATAATAAGGCAATCAATTGACGAAAGTTTAGGGAATCCTACATTAAAAGTTTTTGACATGACTTCAAGACAACGGTGAAAACCTGCGTTTCTGTACTGGATACCGTACCAACATAAAATTACAGTCCTGGAAAGGTCCTAACAGTGTTTAAACTCCTTCCGCTAAGAGTATAATCATCCTGGGATTTTTAATTGACAGAATTTTGTCGAGCTGGGTGGGTTTGTATTTTTTATCATTTGAAGTTTGTTATTTTGCACACGTCAAATTGTTTCTTAAGTAACAATACAAACCATTAAATTTTGATTCGTCAACAGAAATTGAAAAGAAGTCAGTGGCGAATCCAGACTTTCTGCTTAAGGTGGTCCAAAATTTTTCCATAAAGGGGGGGGGGGGAACCTAATTTTTGTAAAAACTAGAAATTTTAAATATTTTCCAACATAAGGGGGGGGGCAGCCGGCCCCCTAAATCCGACATTTGAAGTGGACAGCAAAAGACTAGAATTATTACGATTGTGTTGTTTCAATTTCATATCCGTTATTGAATTGCCTATACCCGAGCAGTAGCACATGGGATGCCCAATCAACCTTTATTCCAAATACTTATACCTATCTTTAATAATTGGATATAGTTTTAAATAGATAGGTGCAATTCATATATAAATGTAATTCATTGTGTCATATTTATTTGAAAATATTGAGAACAGGCTCAAAAAAGAGGATTTAAAACTATATTTTAAATATTGTAAACATATTTTATCAAATAATTCATTGCATAGAATACAAATATTGCAGCTGAACTATTAAAGGATTGCGAAACAAGGTATAAACCTATATGAAAAAAAAATTAGAATTAATAAGTATTTTGATAAGATGACAGAGTTTGTTATGAATTATAAAATAAATTTCCAAATTGAAGTTGCAGCTTATAATAAATACTGGCCCCTCACTGATACTGCTGATGTAACTGAAATACATGAAGACTCTTTACAAAACCTTTCTGGAAGTTTTGAATTTTATTTTTCTTCCGTAGTGCGACGGTGTTTTACCAGCAGACCAACCAGCAGTTTAACGGCCAGCACTCCTTGACCCATCTTTCAAAATTATATTTTGTTCCTTTTTCTTCTCAAGATTGTGGTTATGGAGCTAGTAATCTACCTGTTTTGGGGTTTTATTAGATGCTTATTATGCTGTAGGGAAACGGGACAAAGAAAAGTAAGATTTGGATACCCATAAACCGGTTTAATCCTACCGTTTTTTTCTTGTGCAGATCCTTAGTACATTGTGGCTTTTTTCTGTTTTTCTGCCAATGTAGGTGTTTCCTATTATCCTTTCTATTTTATTACAGTCAAATCATTTTGTTGAATATATTAACATATTATTAAACTAAACAATTATTATGTCGACCCAGATGTAGTCGGGACGACATATTGTTCTTTGTCCGTTTCTCTATTATTCATTGTTTCTTTCTTCCACCTCTCTTTGTCCACGCAGGTTCTCAATGATGCCTGGAGAGAATTCATTCATATTTGGCATAAAGTTGGATCACCTAATGAAGTTGTACCTCCACCAAAAAAAAAAAAAAAAAAAAAAAAAAAAAAAATTCAAAATGGCTGCGAAGTTACGTCTGTCTAATTTCTATAAAAATCATGAAATCTCAAACATGCCTAGACAGAATTTATTCAGATTTGGCAAACAGTTGAATCACCATAAGAAGATAAGCATATATTATTTTTTCTCAAAATGGACGACTTTTCAAGATGATCCCCAAAATACGTCTAAATTTCAACTTCGACCGATTTCAAAGAAAATTGATTTCTAGGTAGATTTGGACGCCGCGAACAAGGTGAAACCATCGAATTGGCTGCCAGGGGAGACATCAGCTATTGCTTGCAATTGAAAATCTAGTTAAAATTGCTTTTGAAAAAAAGGATGGAATATATCTGTCAAATTTTGACATGTGATTATTAAAAAAGTAAGAAGATGCATCGTGAGTAATCCTTAGGTGGGATATTCACGGTGAACTAATTTCCCTCAAATCATTTTGAAAATATCAGTTTCGATTAATGAAAATCTAAACGTTCGTTTCATAATTAATTTGAAATGATCCAAAAGTCAGTGGTCACATGAAATGAGTGGATCATCAAGAATACGTACAATAAATTAGTGTCTAAGTGCATTATAATGGGGACAGTGTAATAAGTAAAGTTCCGTTGTTTCAATGGCACCGCACTGGCGAAGTTGGGAGTCAATATTTTTCATAAATAGATGCTGGTTTAATGAACTATTATGCATACGAAGTCTGGAACGTAACTTTTTATCAAGCCTTTTCCCCAATATAATAATAAAACGGTTTGTTTGAGATTATTAGGCTTAAAATTAGATTCGAATGAGTTCACAGATGTGCTAGACTTCAGGTGCTGAGGTAGACCATTCCAAGAGCGTACTGTAGTTGGTAGAAAACAGTTCGTATACAAAGTGGTTCGTATCCTAATAGATAATTGGTATTCTCCTTGTGCAGTTCCCTTGTGGATTGTGGTGTGCGATTGTAATTTTCGGCGATTGAATGTGTTTCCTGTTATCTTTTCCGTTTGAATTCAAATATACGTATTCAAAATTGACGACTTCAAAGCCAAGCCACCTGATTGCGCTTGCTCCACTTCCCCCTTCAATTACAGTCCGGCTGGACACGTGATAACCGGTGACCTAAATATCATAGACAATATCAAACTAAGAGAGGTTTTTTCAAAAGGTCCCAAATTCCGTGAACCCCAGCATATCAACTGGAAGTACAATTTCAAAATTTTGATGGATGCAGTTGAGGACTAATAATAATAATAATAATAATAATAATAATAATAAAGGCTTTATTTCAAGAGGGTAACACAGTTAGTTACAAAACTAATCTTCCCTGAGGCCCTCAATATCAATACATTATAGATACATTTTATACATAAATGTAAACATAGAAAAAAAACATACAAAACATTAACATAATTAAAACACAATTTTAACAAACATTTATTTGTGAAATATCATCATGATCAAAAGTCTTTTGTAAAATATATTTCTTAACATTTTCCTTAAAAGATTTTGTCGATGGAGAGTTTCTAATGGATTTTGGTAACTCATTCCATAACACTGATCCTGAATAAGTAAAGGACTTTTTGAAAAGTTCAGCCTTGGGTTTTGGAACTTTTAAATTTCCATTAACAACATTCCTGAGAGAATAAGGGTTCTCATCAGCAATTAATTGGAATTTATGGACTAAATATGAAGGTGCTTCATTTTTTAGGCTTTTATATACTAAAAGGTACTTATGATATTTAATTCTGTCTTGAACTTTCATCCATCCAAGTGTTTTGAATAAGGGCTCAGAGGGGGATAATGGATCTGCATCCAATATCAATCTTGCTGCCTTTTTTTGTAATTTAAGAATTCTGACTATGCAAGGAAGTGGGCAAAGAAAGAGAAAGAAGATGTCGAGACGCTGTCCGACTGGATCAGGTCCATTAAGTCGTTAATTGTGAATCGTATTCGGCGTTTAAAAACATCAATGAAATCCAGAAATCCCAGTATATTTGAAGATCCCCTCGTTAGGAAAACTATGGACAACCTCCATGAAAATTACGTCATTGTCCCTGCAGACAAAGCTTCTAACAACATACTGTTCGTGTGTAAGAAACACTATCTTGACCTTCTGGTTAAGGAGATGGGAATTGACAGTTCATCAGGAAACCCTACTTATACTCCCACTACACTATCAAGGGAGGAGATTATAGAAAATCACAACTCTGTTTTAGCATCCTTTGGCATCAAAGCGGATGATGATAACAATCAGCTCCCCTACATCTACTGGGTCCCTAAACTTCATAAAAACCCATACAAACAGAGATTTATCGCGGGGTCTTCCAGATGCACCACTAAGCCACTTTCTAAGCTCCTTACCACTTTATTGACCGCAGTCAGAGATGGCCTAAAAAGTTACTGTGATAAAGTCTACTCCACGAGCGGCGTCAATCAGATGTGGATTCTAAAAAATTCTAAAGATCTTCTCGAACAGCTATCCTCTAGCAGTCTTACCCATTGCCACAGCATACAAACCTTTGATTTTTCTACTCTTTATACTACCCTGCCACACAATAAATTGAAAACAGTAATTTCGGATTTGATACATCAATGTTTCTGCACTAAAAACGGAGAACGCAGATACACTTATTTAGTAGTAGGGAAAGACAAAACTTATTTTGTAAAGAACCACACTGAGTCAAACAAGAAGTACACTGAGAATGACGTAATCAAGATGTTGGAATTTTTAATAGATAATATTTTTGTCGAATTTGGAGGCCGTGTTTTTCAACAGACAATCGGGATTCCCATGGGAACAGACTGCGCGCCGCTTTTGGCTGATCTCTTCCTTTTTTCATATGAGGCGAAGTTTTTACAAGGGCTTGCACAGAAAAAACAAAAACATTTAGCCCAGTCCTTCAATTTCAGCTTCCGCTGCATAGACGATGTGCTTTCTCTTGATGATCCAAAATTCATGGAATATTTACACCAGATCTGTCCCAGTGAGCTTGAAGTTGGAGAGACTGCCGGTACACCTGCTTCGGCTTCGTATTTAGATCTTTTAATTTACATTGACGAAAGGGGACGTTTGGGGTCTGGGCTGTGTGGCAGGCGTGGTGATTTTGACTTCCCAGTTGTGGACTTTCCCTTTCTGGGCGGCGGTATACCTGCCTCTCCGGCCTATGGAGTGTGCATTTCACAGTTGATTCGTTGCTGTCGGGCATGCGGTTTGTACAGTGACTTTTTAGTTAGAGCAAAGGCACTGTCCCAGGGGCTGCTTAGTCGGGGATTTGTTCGGCCTTTGTTGCTTTCGTCCCTTCGGAGATTCTATGGCCGTCGCCGTGGCGTCATTGACGGATATGGCGTGTCTGTGTCCCAGGTGGGGGCGGACATTTTCAGCTGGATTTCGCGTCTTCACGGATTTGACATAACCGGATTTGACTCAACCCCGGATTGACTCACTGATAGTGTGACGGGTGCCGCTAGCGGAGCAGGACATGCTTACCCTTCCGGAGCACCTGATGTCACTCTCGGTTTTAATGGGAGTTCACACTATTAGTGGTTTTAGTTTTTTGTGTTGTCTTGCATATCATACTGTAAGATTTTAGTTTTGTCTTCGTTATTATGTTCGTGCTACTGATTTGTCCTGGTTAATGTTTGAATACTTAAGAGACTTACAACAGCTTTTCAAATTTTTACCTTGGTACTGTTTGAGGGTTAGAGAAGTAACACGTACCATGGATTTTTATTGGTTTTGTCTAAGGGTTAGAAAATGATAATTCCAATCAGCCTAAAATCAGTACTTTCAAAACAATATATACCTCACTGATAGTGTGACGGGTGTCGCTAGTGGAGCAGGACATGCTTACCCTTCCGGAGCACCTGATGTCACTCCCGGTTTTCATGGGAGTTCACACTATGAGTGCCTTAGTTCTTAATGTTATCTTTTTATTTCCGTGCATTGTAGCTGTCTCACGTCCTTGTTTTGTCTTTGTTTTTGTCTGTTACCGTTTCTGCCATGTCTTTGGACTTCGATTTTTGTAGTCATCGCTTCCCTTGTTCCTTCGGTATTCTACTGCCGTTGTTTAATGATGATTAACACTTTTTCCATCAAGAAGAGTTTTCTTTCTAATCAATGCATTAGAAGGTCCAACTTATTGATATAATGTCAGGAAGGGTCTAGCAATTAATTCCACTCAAACCGGTGAAACAGGCCGTCTTTAACTTCCTAGGAGGTATGAATGAGCAAAGTTCATTGTTGTGGGCTTCATGGTGACTTCAAGACGAACAACGACAATAAAAGTGTTGTTCCATTGCTTGCTTTTACCATGTTTTTGTAAAGATTTGTTCTCATCTTTATTTGCTCAATATTCTTTCATTGTTTTTGTATTACCACACTCTGTAATAGACAGATGAATACTGATGATGCTGTGTCGACTTCCGACTTTAAACGCTTATATTTTGTACAATTCTCTACAGATTCTCATCATCTTGTGCTTGTTCGAGAGAAAAAAGCATGTTGAATTCAGAAATAGTTATGTTTTCTCATTTAGGCTGGCTGACAATTTTATGATTATCTTTAATACTCTACTGTCTATTTACAGTTGAAGATAACACTAAAGTGAGCAAGTAATACGATGAAAATAGCACAAATGACAATCTAAGTGCAACTGCTGTGGATCGTCTGTATGTTTTGAAGTTTCCTCATGTTTCTCCACTTTAAAAGCGCTAAGCTGATCTGACGATTTTTCCAATAAAAATGATAGCCAGATTAGTCCGAATTTCTACTTGTAAGTGTATTTTGTATATGTATCAATGATTCTATTTTTTATTACGTGAAAACGCCAAAAAGGTGTCATGCATCACATTAAAAATATCTATATCAATTTTGCTCTGCACAATCTTTTATTTTGACGATTTTAGAAAATGGCGTGCACTTTGAAATAAATCTTTTCTGTTCTTTTGCTAAGTATTTGTGTAAAATTATGGAAGTAACAGTTTACTTTAACAGCACGTGCTACCATTTAATTAAAAATTTTCTATAAACTATGTAGAGTAATGTAATTTCAGTCTCAAGAGTACTGTGACAAATATTCGAAAATAAGTTTTGCGACGTTTTTCAAACTATTAAGATATATCGGCAAACGAATACCGAAGCAAGAACAAATAAACAAAAAATGAACAAGGACGTCACAAAACTAAATCACTAGCAGTGTAAACCCATACAAAAAGTGAAGTATCATCAGGTGCATCAGATGCAACAACGGCAGTAGAATACCGAAGGAACAAAGGGGTGAAATTCACAAAAATCGAAGTCCAAAGACAGGGCAAAAACGAGAACACAGAAAACAATGACGTTAGACACAAAAACAATGACGCCAGACAGACACAAAGCACAGAACCAGAAACCACAACATTCAGAACAAAGGCACTCACAGTGTGAACTCCAGTGAAACTGAGAGTGACATCAGGTGCTCCGGAAGGGTAAGCATGTCCTGCTCTGTTAACAGCACCCGTCACGCTGCAAATGAGGAAAATATGTTTTTGAAGGACCTGTTTGGTAGCTGATTGGTTGTTGTCGTTTTCTAAATATTTGTTACATATTTTAGCACCACTATAAAGTCTTATTTGAAATTTTCTAACCGGAAAAATAAAATTTTAGCAATTAAATTAGTATTAAAACAATAAAATTTTATCTTCTTCGATATACAAGATGTTATAAGTGTTTTTATCTTCATTCTAAAAACTTTTTACAGTACATAATACCAAAGTAACCAGACTATTTCTACATCTTAGTAAAAAGCCAATTTCATGTATTTTTCGTTTTTTCACATTGTCAAAACTTATATAAATCGCCATTCTCATCATCTGCTATGAAACTATTGAAGCAAATTTAAGTAACTGTATTGAAACAACGGCAGTAGAATACCGAAGGAACAAAGAAGTTGTATTTACAAAATTTTAAGTCCAAAGACATGGTCAGAAAGAGAACACAGAAAACAATGACGATAGACAGCTATAAAGCACAACACAAAAAAATTGATAAATAAAATGAAACACAACATTCAAAACCAAAAACTTATAAAATTATGTATGACAGGAACTTTACAGAGATTGCTCCTTTCCGACAAAAGGCATTGTCGCGAGTGTGGAATGAAGTTTACCTTAAACCCTGTGAGAATAACATCTTTATCATCATTTGCTCTGAAACTATAAAGCATGACCAAAAATATGACTGTCATTCTGAGCATGAAAACGAGTATTCTTAACCATGTTTTAAAGCGTTGTTATCGCTATTCATGACATGTTAAATATTTTTATTCGGGACATTTTTACATATCTAAATCAATTGGACTAGGTTTTAAAGCGTTAGCTCCTTCCGAAATTGATAAATATTCGGTTTTCGCGGACTGATATTTGATATTCGCAATAATGCTCTAAATCGACACACCAATTATACCAGAGTTCTTATATCGACCTAAATATACTGTGAATGCACTTTTATTCGTGGGTTCCAATTTTCCGTGGTATTAGGAAAAATCGTTGCTTCGTGGATTATTGAATTCGTGGTTTGGTGTCGTTCTCATTGTAAGTTCAGTGAAAATTAGTATTTCGTTTGGTTTTATATTTCGTGGTTTTGGTCAACCACGAAATCCACGAAAATTGGAGTGACACGAATAATAGTACTTTCGTTTTGGGCATGGTAGCATAATCGTCAACAAACATTAATTAAACTGTCGCAGTGCTCTTACAACACTGTCATCCATTGCACGACAAAAGCACCTAGTGTCTCAACCTAATGGGCAATTACTACATATAGACATATTCATGACACTCTTTAAATCGATTGTCAGAAAATTTGCCATGGGGATAATACCGAACAGAATTGTCAAGAACCAAAGTCCATGAGACAAAAAGACAAAGCAGGCGGAAACAACGGGATAAATTGTCCACTACAATGGTCCTGATTTGGTAAAAGCAATTTAAAAGAAATTGTGGGCTAAACAGGTATTATGGCGCACCAAAAATCCTCTTACTACGAAAGCCGGAAGGGGACTTCCGAGTTCCGACTTCTTACTTCTAACTTCTTTCTTCTTACTTCTAACTTCTTACTTCTAACTTCTTACTTCTTACTTCTAACTTCTTACTTCTTACTTCTTACTTCGATGTTGCAATCCGGAAAGGTAGCCTTTCCGGATTGCAACATCGACTTCGGTATTTAATTTTGTCAGTTTTGTCAGGACTGAAAGTTTCATAGTTTATGACCTGTAACGAATTCAATAAATATTGATTGATAGCTTAAATGGTGTTAGACCTTCTACTAGCAATATTTGAACTATAATTCAAGACGATAACAATCAATCTGGGAACAGAGAAACGCTAGGAAGGGAGTAATTTTGAATACCACTGAATAAAGGGGTTGAGGGGCAGGGGTTAGCCTTACCTCTGGTTACCTACTTCTTGGGCGTGAAAGGTCTTGTATTTTTGTATTATCTGGGTCCTGAAGAACCCATCGTGCATGTCATCAATCTTATAAATTTGTGGCTTTCACGTTAAAAATTCTATGAAGTCACGCATCACGCCTATTATAAAGGGGTATTTTTCACGATTCCCGCTCCAAAGAAAAGGCCCAGACACCTTCAAGACCCTCTTTTATGTCTTAGATAACAGCAGTTTAGGGTGTGCATTTTGAAATATAAACTAATTCAATTGACAGAAAACTTCATATATAGGAAATCGTGTTCAATTTTGCAATAGTCCTTGGAAGATAAATTCTTGCAATCGGAAAAGATTGATTTGGTTTTTGTTCATCCTCTTTTCATACACCCCTTCGAGACGATATAGGTTGTATGGTGGAACTTAGTTCATCAAGGTAAGAGTGATAAGATTGGGAGGAAAATTTTATCACCCAGTCCAGAAAATCAAGGCAGTGGATGCATGGATACATACACATTTGCTGGATTTTATCTCAGAGCATTGTCAATACATCCTTAAATCTTCCCCTTCTAGAATATTATGACTTGCAATTGTTTATTATAGAGGGATGAACGATACAGTTCTAATGATCAGAGTTTGGAGCTCATTCCCTGCTTCAGATGTTGTTATATAAATATATTTCAAAATATGTCCATCTTCTAGTACTTCTTACTTCTAACTTCTTACTTCT
>MJUU01033191.1:64746-118421 GCA_002080025.1 Modiolus philippinarum | reverse complement strand
ATTAAAAAATACCCATTATACCAGTCATAAAACGAAGCCTTATCATTTATGCTAAATTTGTAGTCCGTTTTGACTTGTGCTTCTCCATTTTGTGGAGTTCTTATAGGTGTGTTTAGTAAAAAGTTACAATACTCATATCGATCACAGAACTGTGTTCCTCTAAACATTTTTTTATTACTGGATTATTATTTTTCTTTCTTATATAAAAATGATAGAGTTTATAAGCAGTGTCTTAAACAGGTTAAACAAGAGTCTTGAGCGTTGGAAAAAGAGTAAAACCTATAAGATTTTTCTTTTACTTATGAGATGTTTAAACCGCAAGCAACGTAAAAAATGTGAGTAAACTAAGAATCTAGCCCGTTTTACCCGTCTCAACTGTAGTGAATAACAAATCTTACATGTTTGTTTATTCTCGTTAGTCCCGTAGATAGTAGTTAATACCCTTTTTGGGTGCACATTTTCCGAAAAACTTTTCGGAAAATGTGCACCCAAAAAGGGTATTAACTACTTTGATAAGAATCACTTATTTGTCAATCATAACGCCCCAAAGCGCACAATAATTACAATTTTGAATTACTATTAACACAAAACAACGACAGTAGAATACCGAAGTAGCAAGAGATTTGGTTATTACAAATCAAATTCCAGAGACATGTCAAAAATGGGAACACAGAAAAACAAAGACAAAACATGGACATGAGACAGCCACAAGGCATGGAAATAAAAGCACGAAAATCCAGCAAGTTGGAATTGAACAAAGCAGGAGTTCCAATCTAGCCGTAGACCTTTTTGATTTTCATCAAAGGTGACATTCGGAATCATATATTCTATATTTGAATCCCACCTTACCAATACATTATCATTCAATTCTAATATTGCTTCGAAAAAAAATACCATGCCAACGAATCGGATGTGCATGTATGAATTATACAGTCATATTCAAATAAAGGGGAAAATTTAAGTATGGGGGAAATTCTGCAATATGTACATGTATTCTAGTTTTTCCGAGGGGAAAATGGCTCTAATCCAAAATTTCCTAGGGGGAGATATTATCGATCCAGGTTTTCCCACGGGGGAATCTGGTATGGGGGAAATGACTATAACGTTGGGTAAAAATTTTCATATCAAATAATATTTTTATCCCCGCACTTTCGAAGAAAGTCCGCGGGTATTGTTTTAACCTCTCTGTGTCTGTCCGTCCGTCCGTCCGTCACACTTTTCTTGTGACTCAAACTCCTCCTACATTTTTGGATTGATGGATTTAATTTTGTTGTAGAATTGTTGCATATAGTCTGTAGATGCACAATAAGCTTTCGGATTTTTGATATTGCTCTTGGTGCAAACAAGAGGCCCAAAGATGTCAATTTTTACGCATGTGGCATGTGATACAAACTCCTCATACATTTATGAATTTATGGATTTAATTTTGTTGCAGGATTGTTGCATATAGTCTGTAGATGCGCAATAACATTTAGGATTTTTTCATCTTTATCTTGGTGTAAGCAAGAGGCCTAAGATGTTGATTTTGACAAATGCCCAAAGATGTGCATTTTGACACATGTGGCATGTGACACAAACTCCTCCTACATTTTTAGATTTAAGGACAAAATCTTAATGCATAATTTTTGCATATAATCTGTGGATTTGCAATAAGTATTTGGAATTATGATTCTGGTTCCAACTTTGGTAAATTTCCTCAAAATGTCAAAGACTCATATTTTTTTTAAATTTGAGCATATAATTAAGTATTTTAGCAATTGTTTTACAGAAAATGAGATTTTGAATAATTATAATTCTAAAATGCGATTTCAAGTTTGGTAAATTTCCTGAAAGTCTCAAAAATCACTTTTTTTTTTTTTTGAATTCTACCTAGCAATCATACTTTAATAGCCTCTTTAATTTAGGACAAACACTTTCATAAATTGGTTTCCAAAATATCTGATTCCAGTTTTGGTAAATTTCCTGCAAGTCTCAAAGACTATGCACTTATTATTTGGAATTCTTCCAAGCAACCATACTAAAATAATTTGTTTAGTTTAGGACAAACATTTTAACTAAATGGATTTCAAAAATATTTGATTCCAGTTTTGGTTTATTTCCTGCAAGTCTCAAAGACCACTTATTTTTGGAATTCTACCTAGCAACCATACTTCAATAGTTTGTTTAGTTTAGGACAAGCATTTTAATCAATTTGATTTCAAAGATATTTGATTCTAATGTGGTTAAATTTCCTGAAAGTCTCAAAGACCGCTTATTTTTTTTGGAATTCTGTCTAACAATCATATATCCTTAAATTCGTTTTGTAAAAATAATTACTATCAATAGTTTGATTTAAAAAATATTGAGAAAAATTATGCCCAGGGGGGTAAAACAACTGTGTTCTGTGTCAAATGTGGAGTGCGGGGATAGCTGTCGTTCCGACAACCTCTAGTCTTTTTATTGCGACACACCTTGTTTTTTCATTACCACTGGGCCGACCAGCCCAGTTGTCCAGTACTGCTGAATTGGCTGAAAGCGGATTTTTGTTAAAAATAAAATATCTCAATACAACATACAAAAACTACCGAAGTTGCATAAAAACAGTAAATTTCGTTATGCTGTACACGTGTTTCAAGGAGTTACCTCTCATCAACAGCATTATAATCAAATAATATGGGAAGCAATAATCCAAAAGTAGTCCACAAAGAAGTACTCATTTTCAAAAATATCGAAATAGGAAGCCAGATCCAGTACCAAGGACATCTACCGAGATGTCCTTGGTACTGGACAAAGATTTACTTAATTCACCTTAACTTCGGTATCATTGCTTGGTAAAGATTCAGAATTTTTATGAAACTGGGGATATCTCCGTAGTGCAAAGCTCTGTCATCAGCGGATTTTGTCATAAATTTTCAATCTCTTTAGATTATATATTCCCCCTTAAACTTTGATTTGATGTTTTCATTTAAGCCCCTCTTACACTACACCGTATAACGCAAACGTACGCCGAACGTATAAAAATAAATTATATCCGTTCGTCTCCGTTCATATACGTTTGTCGTCCGTTCTTTGTCCGGTGAATACGGTACAAGTACGGCGATGTCCGTTTTGTACGGTGAAAAATTTTGAACATGTTCAAAACTTGGAACGGACATATACCGCACAAAATGTCCGGTGAATGTACGGAAGGTTTACGTTTTGTTCGGTTCTCATGCATTGCATTAACGTTATTCATTCGTAACTTGTCCGTCTTGCATCCGTTCATGTACGGTATATTAAATTGGTGAAACGGACTTTTACCGAAGAGATAGCGGATGAACCGTTACAGCGGAAACCAACCGGACGAGCACCGAATAAAATGAATCTATAAAAATATATGTTGTGCAATGACTAAAATTAAATGTAATAAACAAAACAAGAATCATAAAAGGAGATAATAAGTACAAAGCATAAAGTATTTGAATAATAATAATAATAATAATAATAATAATAATAATAATAATAATAAAGAAAAACAGCTAAAAATCACAAAGAAAGAAACGGAAAAAAATACCCATATTTTTGACCTTAGGATTCGGACGGAAAACCTAAATGATGGTCGTGCCGTACTTATCTAATTTAGTAATTGAAAGAGTTATGCAGTGTTTGTTGATTTGTATTTATATTGTAATATTGTTCTGACATATACTAAAACATCAAAATCCAAAATGTGTCTTTCTCGCCGTTTGAAAACGTTAGCAGCCTTCGCTACCATAGAGACTGTATAACTTTAACCCGATCTTGGTCTTAGACATCTTCACTGGCATTTTTGCTTTGGGTCGTTGGTGGAGAAGGTTAACTGTAACCCGACAATTCTTTTCTTAGGTCATTCTCCTGCCTTTTTATCGGTGACATTTTGGCAAAAGAAATTTAATTGCTCGAGCACGCCGTGATGATTATCTATGTAAAATAAGGTTGTTGAGCGACCAAAAGACACAAGTGTCGTCTTTTAAAATCGATAGTATTACATAGTACCCATTCAATTCGTTTTTACTCGGTGCTCGTTCGGCACGTTTTCGTTAACAATCCGTTTGATTCGGTACTTGTCCGGTATATTACCGTTATAAATACGTTTTATTCGGTGCTTGTCCGGTTGGATTCCGGTGTCAGTTCGGAGCGAGTTCGGTTTATGCGGTGCCAGGACTGTTCATGCACGGTGGACTTACTGTAGACATCCGGTTTTTGTGCGTTTTCATTGTATTTCGTGAATGAACAAAAATATTTACGACTGTACAAAATTGATTTTCATCCGTTCCTCATACGTTTGTGTCATACGGTGTAGTGTAAGAGCGGCTTTAACGAGAACTGATTGGAGGGGGCAAGGGGGTTAACTGTTATTGCGTTATTGGATAAAATTGATTCTCTGTTATCTGTAATTGTAAAGTCCAATACGGGACTTTTGAATCGTGTTCACTCCGAAAACAGTCCTACTTTTATACGTAAAAAATCAATACATCAATAAATTGAGAGGGAATCACTAATTAATTAAGGCTGACCGATATTTAATCGAGTTGTAGCGCTTCAGGTTTTTTTCCGTAAATTAAAATTCAGTTACAATCATATTGGAAAAGTTATTTCATAAATAGTTTGTTTTTATGTGGTATATATTTATTTCAATAGGTTTGGAAATCCAGTATTCCTTCTTACTGGTATCCGAGGCGATCGTTTCCGCCTTCAATTACGAAAGTCCAGTATTTCTGTTATCTGTTATTGGAAAAATTAGTTCGCTGTTATGCTGTTATTGGAGCCCCCTTGCCCCCTTATTAGACTTAGGTTATCAATAAGGCCATCTGAGGAGCTAAAATTCCTATTTTATTACCACTGAGTCCATGTCTCTGCATCTGGACACTCGTCAAATATTTCGCAACTGTCCAGATATTTGACTTTTTATTTAAAAAAAGTTACAGTAAAATGTTACAGAACCCTGAGTTTACAAAGATTATTACATACATACTGGCCTCTCACTGATACTGCCGTATACTGAAATACATGATGATTCTTTACCAAACCCTTTCGTGAAGTTTTGAGTTTGTTTGTTTGTTTTTTTTTCTGTAGTACGACAGTGTCTTAGGGCAGAATTGGCTCCTTTTTTCTAGACGGCGGCAGATTAGCGGCGAGCAACCCTTGACCAATCTTTGTCATTTCCTCTCCTTTAAAGATTGTGGTCATTGAAGTTTGTACTCTAACCGTGTTTTGTATTTTTCGTATGTTTATTTTACTTTAAGGAAACGGGACAGATAGAGTGGAGGTTTTGGTACCCATAAACTAGTTTAAACATACCGCTGGCTTTTGCTAGTGTCAAGACCAAGTCCGGCTGTCCCGAATTCCTATCGTTGTTTACGTTTGTTTGTTGTCTTAATTGTGTTTTTCCTGTATAGGTCCCTTGCAGCTTTTAACATGTAATTGTTATTTTTAGCTAATGCTAACAGAGAATACATGTTCATATTCCTTGTATGTGTCCTATAACCTCTTCGCCTTACGGCTCGGGGGATATAAAGCACAGACGTTGTGAGAAAGAACAACAGAAAAAACGTTGTTCCTTTGTTTGGTTTTACCGTGTGTATGTAGAGACTTTGTCTTATTTGCATTTACTACATATCCCTTTATTGTATATGTAAATACGTAATATCTGTGAAGTAAGTGAGAACCGAACTGTCAGTCTAAATCGAACAATCCAAGGGCAATGGTAACGTGGGAAAAACAAAGACATAACATGAGCACGGCACAGAAAAGAAAGTAAAGATACACACATATACAAAAATTAACAACACGGACCCAATAAAAAAAACCATGGGTGAGATCAGGTGCACCGGTAGAGTAAGCATCTCCTGCTTCTTATAAGACACCCGTCGTATTGAACATGTCAACTCCAGTAGTAAAGTCAAATCCGGTAGAGGAAAAACAAACTTTAGTGGCAAAGAGAAAGATCTGTTGTCATCTGGGAAACAGATATCCCATGGTGGTCCATAAGACCGTGATAAACAAACAAGTTAAAATTCTTGTCGAACTGCGATAAAAGGTAAAACCAAAAATAATATATACACATATCAAAACATAAAAGATTAAAAAACAAGCAGACAGAGGTTATTTATGCTTACACGAACTGCCGCACAGCACTCTTTATTTTATTTTGTTTACATAAGACCGTGATGTCGACTGTAAAAGATTCCATAATACATTGTGAATCAATAGTCTTCAATACCAAATGGACATTTCATGTACCCATGAAGAATGACAAATCACGATGTTGCATCCTTTCTATGACTAGTCAGGATCTTAAAAAATTCTATGCATGTCTTTGTTTTCCTTTCATTTTTGTTTGTAGTGTGTGAAGGGAAGAGTATAAATGTATGTTTATATTGAATATGTTGGAAATTTTATCTTTTAATGCTTTTTTTTGTTTAACCTACATCTTTTTAAATATGCATATAAATTTTTATATCTAAATAATAATAATGATTTTCATTATTATCATTTTTATCTCGAAGCCATTAAATGGCTGGAGAGATGTTAAAACGACAAGAAAAAATCACGTGAGGCTTCAAGCCTATTTACAGCTCGAAAAGATGATCTTCGTGCTTCCGATAAAATATAGTGCGCAAGTTTCTTTCGAAATCGTATGCATTGTCTTTTTAAGTTATATTTCTTCATTTTCTCGAGTTGATTATGGTGTTGTTTTATTAAATTGAAAACAATATGTGAATGAAAGGATATGGAGTATTAAATGTACACGATACAAAGACTCTACAAATACATGGTAAAAAGCAAGCAAGGGAACAACGCTTTTATTTTTGTTCTTCATCAAATTACTTGTTTTTTTATATTGCGTCTCGGGTCAATAAACCTGTCGCGTAGTAATTTGTCAAAGATTAAATTAACATTTGTTTACCTGTGACAGTGTATTGCATATATTTATAGCAATGAAATCGACATGCGAAATCACACAATCCGATTATTTTCACGTATTACGGAATAACTTGATAAATGCAGATGTATGCAACAGTTTTTTGGATGACTACGAAGTTTTGCTACGTGTAGATTTTCAGGACTTTCGAGATTCAGCTCCTGGTGCTTTGATTATTATTGTTTGCTTAAATGATTGTAATTTATTGCTACGGTCAACCAAGTGGAAAAAACTTTACTGAACAGAAGTCAAAGTTTACACCCGAAGCTTTCATTCTAAAATTGATCTGCGGTCGTTTAAAAGACACATTGTATACAGTTGTAACCTTTTTTGTTTGATATGTATACACTGTGTAGTCTTTTAAGGTAATATAATGTAGGCGTGGGTTGTAAATCTTGACTTTGATTCAGTGAAAGTTTTGCCACTTGGTTGACCGTAGCAATATTTATTCACACAGCAACACAATTAAAATATTTGTCTACTCTGCTTGTTGGCAGTTAATACTAATCTTTTGTAGTGCACTCTGTTCCGAAAGGGTAAAATTATATTATAAACATATTTTAGCTATTATGAATGTACAGTTGGGTGCAGTCATTACCTCTCATCCAATTTAACTCCAAGTTAACTTAGAAACAATTCTAAGTTAACTTGAAGTTAACTTAGAGCAAACGTAGAACAGTTTAAAAAACGGTCATGAAAACGGTCATTTTCTAAGTTAACTTAGAACAGTTCTAAAAGCAGTCATAAAAAAGAGCAGTTCTAAAAGTGGTCATAAAAACGGTCATTTTCTAAGTTAACTTAGAACAGTTCTAAAAGCAGTCATACGGATGACAATGACCGTTTTTAGAACAGTTCTACTCGATGACTGCTTGTAGAACAGTTCTAATCTATGACTGCTTTTAGAACAGTTCTTGACAATGACTGCTTTTAGAATACCTTTCTAGAGCAGCTTTAGGACTGTTCTAGAACAGTTCTAAGTTATTTAAGAGCAGTCATTAGAACAATTCTAAGTTAACTTTGTGAGAGGTTATGACTGCACCCAACTGTATAATGTAAGAACAACATTGCTAGTGTCTGGCATTGAGATGAGGGCAGGCTTTATAATTACTCTTCATCCGTCCTTCAGTCTGTCAAACATCCTTTGGCTTGTATCAATGGGAAAGGTTTGATATTTGTCTGAGGTTTGATAATAATGCATTGCATGTGTAAATGATTTTTTTCAGGGTGACTAATGTCTGTTCTGAGATTTTTCTTTTTAACTATAAACCAAATTTTCGTGAAACATTTCTTAAATTGTATCTTGCATGCTTGTCAAAACTTATAAAAAGACATTTTGGTGATTATTAGCAATATTTATTATGACACACATTTATGAAAAACTTAATTCGTTTAAAATGCTCTACTTCCTAGGTTGAGGAATAGGTTCAAAGACATACTCGATGACGAAGTATTCATTACATCTGTTCTAATGACACCAAAAACTACTAACTTTGCTGTAAACCTGACATTCTCACGTAGACCTTGGTATAGTTTAATGACCAAATTTTTAAAATACAAAGAAATATAGTCCATTTAAATCGTATAATTTAAAAATAGAAAAATTATAGAATATTATGTTACGGTTGGGGTTATTATTTAGATCAAGTGAAGTCACGTTTGTCACGCGAACTACTCAACTAGAGCAATGTATCACATTTTAAAGTGTGAAACCTCGTTCCCCTGTTAAGGTTTCAACAGGGGGATGAACAATGGCGGTCACTGTGACTATGTGGTCATAGCAGTAAGAAAGTATTCCATAACATTATGTTGACCTGTCGCTGAAATGTAGAATTTGACATATAAAACATTTGTTCGGTGATCATAGCCTCCTCAATAATCAAATCAATTTTTGGTATAAAACATGGCTTAACTGAATTATTATCAAGTTAATATGTTGAACAGATGTTATGTTCGAACACTCAGAAGCTGGTAAAGCTGGTAAAGCACTCAGAGAACCGGGTAAACTACTGTATATATATAACACTAAAGGAAACAACCATGTAACACAATACCGAAGTTCCTGTATATGGTTATTACGACAACTTATGTCTCCTCAGTGCGGATCAAATCGAGGAAGAGCATAGACCAGATTTTGTAAATTCTGATAGAACACAAATAACCAAAAAGATCTAAATGGAAAGTGGCGTCACTCAGAATTTTTTTTTCAGTAACTTAATTTCTTTTTTATAAATTGTTACTTGCTTGTATGTAACCCCTAACTAGAAATCATTAATGCAAAAAATTTACGGTCCACATAATGGTATGGGATATCTGTTTACGAGATTACAACAGATTTTCCCCTTTGAAAGCTTAAAATTTTTATTTCCACTACCGGTTTTGACAAGTTGGGTGTCTTATAAGAAGCGGGTGCACCTGATCTTACCCATTGATTTTTTATTAGGTCCTTGTTGTTCATCTATGTATGTGTGTGTCTTCATTTTTCTTTCTTTCTTTTTCATGTTATGTCTTTGTTTCTTTGTTTTTCCGATGTTGCCATTGTCTCGGCTTATTCGTTTAAAATAATGGTAGTAGAATACCGAAGGAACAAAGACCAAGATAACTCCAATAACGTTATTGAATTTGGTAACTCTGCCTATATTTTCAACCAAAAATTGGCCAAAATTTTAATTTGATATTCTTAAATATTTTTTTTAATAATTTGTACGCTAAACAACATGTATATGAATTTTTATCAACATCTGTAGCAAAAGAAGAAAGTTTTACTATGGTTACCAAATTCGGTAACTCATGAGATAAGGGTTTAAATAAGGATATCTCATGGCGGTGCATTTCATTTGCGCAGATCGGCCTTTCAATTACACGAAAATAATCTTTCAATTGCGCGAGAAAACACATTTCATCTGCGCGAGTTTTTTACTTGTAATTTACCGTAATTAACTTTAATTAAACTGTTCCGTCAGCCAGCAAGTTTTCAAGGAATATCTGAAATAAATGAATATCAATATCTTCTGCTTTCCCTTCCCAACGCGGAGAGGTGGAAGTAGGATTTCCGGCAGGATTTATTTAAGTAAATTGAAAGTCAGCACTATATTATTTTCAACATGAAACGGTTTCGTAATCAGCATTACAAGGTACTATACAATGTAGCTATATTAAAAGATTCTAAATAGATACTTATCTTACTAGATAAGATGAAAATAAAGTGGAATATATATGACAAAACTAAGCATGTGTAAATTACGGTTCCCTGTGGAGACAGATCCTTGAAGAAATATTTCTATGGAACATAGAATTCGTCAAAAATGTGATCTAGATGAATATCACTATTCATTTGTGTGCAATAATTCTGATAAGTCAGTTTACATGAACGTACATGTAATAAGTATATTCCTAGTTATCATAGGGTAAAACATAGTTTTTAAAAATGTCAGAATTACTTTCATTGTGTAATGTTAAAGTCATGAGAAATTTATCTACATTTATTATGAATATAAGTATTTTTTTCTTAATATTAGTTGCAAAATATAGTAAATAAGCATAAAAATAAGACTAGTTATCCTTTTGGTAAATGTATTTTTATACACTATTCTTGTTTAATTTTACTGTTTGTTTTTTTAGTTTGTCTTGTAATTGTTTTCGGTATTCGTTTGCCGATGTATAAATTTCCTCTCTATCCCCCATATTATGTATATAAATATCCGCCGTGCGCGGTCCCGGCTTATGAATAGGCCCGCAGCATCCTCTGAGCTTGGAGTATGAGTCTTCCTAACAGAGGACCCCAAGGGAACACCGGGATTTAGAAATAGGACCTAGTATCTCCGGCTTGCGGGGGCTGATCCCGAGGGGCCCGGGATATAGAAATAGGACCCATTCCGTGGTTGTGCGGGATGAATAAATACACAACCCATCTTTCGGATGGGATGTTAACCCAGGTCTACGTGTTGGAAGAAATGCTACGCTTCCTGCACGTTAAAGAACCCTTGTAGCAAGCTCTTTTTTGAGTGGCCCGTAGGTGATCGGCTACAAGGCTAAATTCTCCGCCCTTTTCGAATTCACCCTACTTTTCCAGTGGCAGTCAGAATTTCCCGTCCCATGGCCCTTTCCATACCCCAAAGTGATTATTTATTAACAAACTTGTTCTCGTCTTGATATAGCTGAAATATTGCTGAGTAGACGTTAAACAATATTCAATCAATCAATCAATGTATATAAATATAAATTCATGTTTTTGCTATACTTATGTTGCACATTCATTTATGTTGCATAGTTAGTGCCTAAGTTTACTACTGAAATCTTGAATCCTGAATCACCTCATATTAAATTAGATAAAAATTGTTCGGGTATTTTTTTTTTTTAATTTATTTTCCCTTCAAAATTACAGGTAAAATAACTCGCGCAGTTGTAAGGCTCTTTTCTCGCGCAGTTGAAAGGGGTTTTAATCCCCTAATTCGCGCAGTTGAAATGCGGCCTCTCATGGGTCCTCCAGTTAAAGCCTTGTCATTTTTTTCCATAGATGGATTTTGATATCCGTAGGTAGAATTATAGAAAACTATGTATTTTACCTTTTGGAAGTATTTAGAGAATGCCATTTTTTTGTAGAAAGTGCCAAAACTTGAATCATTGCAAAGTTACCAAATTCAATAACCCTAAAGTTACCAAATTTGTTAACAGTTACCAAATTCAATAAAGTTACTGATTGATTGATTGATTAGTTAGAGTTTAACGTCCAATGAGCAATATTTCAGCTATATCAGGACGAGAACAAGTTAATCAATTCAAAAAATTGAAAGTATCAGAAGAAAGAAATAAAGGTGGAAGGGACAACCTGGGCAACGACTTTTGACTGCCACTGGAAAATTNTACGACACCCAGTGCGTCTGCTCTCTTTAGAGAAATATAGAAGGGGTCTTTATACTGCATGGAGCGTGGCGTTTCTCGACACAGTTTGGCTACAATGGTTCGCGGTCAGGCTTTCCGTATTATGACTTGACTACCCTGCATAGACAGGGCATTCCCCTATCCACCACCTGGGGACGCGCCCGGCAGCTCTGTAGCCGAAGCCCCTGAAAACCGATTCAGGTGCCGGGAATAAAGTTACTGAATTCGGAGTTTTCCAGAACTGAGATATATAAATCAAAGTCTGGAGACAAGGCCAAATGACGGATAGATTTTCACTTTTGAATTTTTTCCTCAAAAATCTACGTACATCTTTGTATATACAGAACATTGTCTAGTATCATATTAAAAGTGAATAAAATTGGAGGATATGACATTGTCAAACAAGAGGTAAGCTAATATTTTTACAAATACGATCTTCACGGACAAGAAAGTATTCAGATGAGACGTTGACAAGAATTTCTCAATATTAAAGTTTAGATAATATATAATATATAATGTTTGTAGTCCCCAAGTAAATTCAACAGCCCAGTAATCAGTACTTCGGTGCTTAACCGAAAGCTTGGACACTTGCAATACCTAAATTTTTGATATTTGTTGAAAACTAAGGAGTATCTCCCTCATGCAAAAAAAAAAAACAAAAAAAAAAAAACACTGGTATTGGATACTGAGGACTATTGGATATTTGAAGCATCTATACTACATCTAACATGGATGAAGCGCCACTTTCTAGATTTTGTATCTCTTCGATTGTGCTGCCGAAGTGTATCCCTGAACTAAGTGAGTGCGTTGGTTAACCAAAAACAATGACAATGACTTAGCGAATTGTTGCAATCTGTTTTAACAAATGACTATGCATGTAGAAACACTTACTTCAAAACAAACTTTTATGATGATCGTTCACAGAGTAAGTTTAAATTGTGGATTAATATATTAAATGCAATCTGTTTTGACATTTGCTGGTGTAATGAAAATCACAGACAGCATCCTCTGTCACATATTTTGAAAAAGAAAGGAAATGGGGTAAACGTCCAGCAGACAAAATCCCATCTCCAGGTTAAAACGAACCAAAACAAAGCATCTAGGGGTCACCGTACGATCTTCAACACAGTGAGGAACCTCACACCGTACAGCAAGCCCTAAATGGCCCCAAAAAGGGGTATGTAAACTAGTATGTTAACTTGTTATTTCGCCCGAATCCTGATAATAAGTATAATGTTGGAACTGTCGCGGAGAGACAATAATATTAATGTATATCAGCAAAACCAATGTCGAAGCAAAAGGGGATATTTCTAAATAAAAGAAAAGAAAAATTGACAAAGCATGACAAAGACAAACAAATAAAACACCACAAAACTAAAACATTATCAATGTGGGCCCTTACAAAAACTGAAAGTATCACCAAATTCTCTGGAAGGGTAAGCATGATCTGCTTCTTGCCTGGCACTGTCACAATGTCAATTGAAAATCCGGTGTTTTTTGTCAAAGTGATATTTTGCCGATAATAAACTCTAGGTCTAATAGAAAATTAGAAAATGTCTAGTCTCATTTGTGAAATAGAACCAATACAATCTGTCAAATAATCATAATGACGACCTTAGAACTTCTGAAGGCAATAGTTGAAAATAAGCTTGGTGTACAAGTTTTTGAAACAGTGTATAAGTTTCTGAGACAGTCATAAAACCGCTGTACAAATTACAGGCACGAACAGGCTTGGGAGTTGGGAATATTACTACTCTAAACGGAAAGTTCACTATTGGAAAAAGGCGGACTCATCACAATTGTACGCATGTATAATGTAAATGGCTTGTGAATGTCTTTTGTCCGATAGGACAATCAAATTATAAACATGTTACATCGATCAATTATAAACGTATTGTGTACGAGAAGCAAAATCTAAAATTATAAATAAATTATAAGCGAAATTTTCCGTTAAGACTATTTTAATTTTACAAATCGCATCAAAGAAGAAGCTTTGCAAATAACATGGTATAGCACTATTCATAAAGTGTTGATATCTTTTCCTGGATTGGAACTCTCCCATCAAATGGAGATACAAACACTCTCTGCTTCCGGTCATCACTCCCATACACAACTGAAACCCTTAAAACATTTGAATTCTAACAAAATTAGTGCGGCGTTACAGTAAAAATGACCTAGTAATCTAAATATGAACAGTGTTATGAACTGTGCTCAGGATGAACAACACTTGAAGAGTTGGGTTGATAACCGGAACTGTCTCATTGTATTTAAATGCCGAAACCGAAAAGCGGGCCAAATAATTTTTTGAAAAGGGCTATAACCAAAACTAGAAAATTGCCTGTAAAAAAAAAACAACAGACAACCCACAAAAGGAACATACTTTCAAACCGGTCCTTACTAAGATCTTGCATCGAAATACGCAGTTTTCACTTTGTCAAGAGTTTTTCACTTTGTCAAAAGTTTTTGGCTTTATCAGTAGGAAAGGTTTGATATTTTTGTCTGAAGTTTGGTAATAATAGGTTGCAAATTGCTGTTTTACGATTTGTCTATTTTTGAACTATGGACCAAATTTTCGTAAATTTACATTTCTTGAGTTGTGTCTTTTCATGAACTATTACCCAATTTTCATTACAGATATGATGGCTTGTATTAGTGTATGACTTTTTTATCTAACATAAAGATAGAGGATATCCCGTCTGAAAATGTGAGTGATTTTCATGTCTACCAGGCTACAACTTCCTGTTTGGCGTTTTGCAATACAATGAAAAAAATGTGTTTTATTGGACCTTTCCTGACTTTGTTTTATTGGGCCCTTTCTGAGTTTGTTAGTTTCTTAGTTTTCCTGCTTCCCATTTTTTACACAAGCTCCTATATTACATTATGAAAATTCCATAATCCTTAAAAAATTCTACAAGGAATAAAAGAAAATAGTGAATCGTGTTAAAATTTACAAAATCATGAATTAGTTTTTAGAAAATGAATACTGTAATTCTGTGCAAAAAAATGTTTGGTGATTATCGACAATTTTAAGTATTTATTATGATATACGTTTCAGAAAATCTTAATTCGTTTAAAATGCTCTATTTCTTAGGTCTAGGTCCGAGTCCAACGACATACTCGATGACGAACTTTCATTGCATTTGTTCTAATGACACCAAGAACTATTAACTTTGCTGCAAACCTGACATTCTCACGTAGTCCTAGGTCTATGAATTATTCATGTTAAATGGACGAATTATTCAGCACAAAGAATTATGGCCCATTTAAATATAGAAAATGGTAAAATATTATGTTACGGTTGGGGTTATTATTCAGATCAAGTGTTAAATAAGTCACGTTTATCACTGAAGCATTGCTCTGAAAAGATTGTTTCACGTTTTAAATGTGAAAGCCCGATATGGAATGTTCAATAACAGTTATTGTGACACATGCGGTATTTTCTCGCAATATCAATCCAGATTTTCTCCCAATATCAATCCAGTAGAAATGTTTTCCAAAACATGCTATTTAAAGTTTGCGAGAATAATATGAAAGCTTATTTGGGTCATTTTCATGATGAAAATAAAATATTTAAGTCGTTCCCACGACTTGTTAAGTCGCTCCCACCAAATAAGCTTTCATAGAATAAAACATGCGTTTTCGTAATTAGGCTCTTTAATACTCAAATCATAACAAAACTCTTTGACACATTCCACGTTTCCCTTCTTTTTTCTATTTCTTGACTTATTAAGTTATTATTTCCGAAACTGGAAAGACTACTATGGTATATCTGTTTACCAGAAAACAACAGATATTTCCCTTTACAGCTAAAGTTTGTTTTTCCTCTACCGGATTTGACTGTACTACCGGATTTGACTGTACTACCGGATTTGACTGTACTACCGGATTTGACTTTACTACCGGAGTTGACATGTTAAACACTGCGAACAGATGCTTAATCTACCGGTACAGCTGTTCTCACAATTGGTTTGTAATTGGTCCGTGTCGCTCATCTGTATGTGTGTCGTCATTTTTCTTTTCTGTGCCGTAATCATGTAGTGTCCTTGTTTCTTGGTGTTTCCGATGTTGCCGTTGTCCCTGTATTGTTCGTTTTTGGTTGATGGTTCTTAATTACTTTAAAGGTGTTTTGCTAGTGGACCAGAGGTCCCAGAGGGTATTCACCAGTCCAATAGTCAGACTTGTCTTACATGAAAATTTTACCTTGCGTTTTATAGAAATTTACCGTTTTTATCAAAATTCTAACCCCTTAGTCTGCTTCATTCCGTGTATGGAATTCGTTAGATGTGCTTGGTACTGGATTTGTCCTCCTGTTTCGATATTTTGGTAATGGGTACTTCTTTTCTGACTATTTTTGGATTATGGCTTTCCATATTATTTCATGTTATTGCTACGGTCAACCAAGTGGCAAAACTTTCACTTAATCGTTTTTTCTAGACGCAGGGATCGGGTAGATTATACATCGACAAAAACGTCCCAAAATTATTTTTTTACAATGTTCGATTGTACAAATGGCAGATTCGATAATTACTTTTTGATCATATTTTGAACATATTTTATAACAAATTATGAAATAAAACATAAAAGTTTTAATGACCAATCCTTCTTTTTGTAGATGGTTGCATGAAGTCGGCCACTGTAAATCACTGGAAAGGCACCGAATGCAAGAACAGAGCACCGCAGACCATCCCATAATGCATACATTGATTCGAGAGTTTTAGGCATTAGCTGACATAGAAATTTCAAGTTTTATATTACCTTAAAAATCTAAATTTTTTAAGCAAATTATATAATCGATGAAATTTTTAAAAAGATAAGAAACAAAAACGCATGTAAAACGTCAGTTCTGGATGTTTTACATTTTGTATCAGATTGATTTAGCTGTCAAAGTTTATTCCTGAACACAAGGAATGAAATATGACAGTTTTTTCATCAACACCGAAAACAAAACCATGGGCAGTTCATTTTCGACATTCCCTCCCTTGTTCATTGTTGAAACACATACTTAAAATCAAACTGGCTATTTAAAATTGGAATTTTTTTTAAAAATTTATTAATACTCGATAGGAATGACTGGCCAAGAAATCTAATAATGAGCAAAACTTTGGGGTGTTTGGATTGAGACGTTGCCCTCTTACTGTTAACAGATGTTGTTGATTAGAGTGGGCAATATTATATACTAGTACTTTACAATTCTTGCAAAGCAAATAAAATCATATTAAAACGCCTTCTAATGCAATTTTAAATCAGTTTGCTGTAGAAACTAAATAGGGTTAAATTAAAGTTATTGTCTCGCTTGCAACGATATAAAGGGTGTGTTTTTGCCATCACAGGAGCTCGTCACTTGATGAATGTTGTCAGTTCATCCAAATATTGAAGACTCGATTCGGTCAAAGTAGCCCCACAGCGGTCGCCTCTAATAATAGTTATGCACAAGTTTGAACCTCATTTAAATTAACACCCACAGGGAACATAATTTAACATTTTCCTTACGGAAAACACACCAATGATCTCATTACAAGTTTTTATTATTAGTCTTAGACCAAACTTAGTCACAAGACGTTTTGAATTTCAGACAATATAGTCATACAAGATGGCCAATAACGAGGAATATATCTTTAATTTAACACTGTATCTTATTTTTATTTGAAAGCAATAATCCCACTTTGTGAAAATGGTCCTGTGGTGCATTGGTTATCCCGTTTTAACTTTCCGTCCGATAGGTCCTTATCCAATCCAAAAGCGATATTTTGCTCTAGAGGGAAGAAATGCTAGCATCTCTGATTCCATCTTATTTATAACATAAACATTTGTTATATAATTGAGGATTGGGTTCGTATTTGACGAGGTACCTCACGGGGTTCTAATGTATGATTGCTCTGTATCGCATGCGTTCATTTCAGTGAGGTGCTGACAAGGTGACATAATTGTTTTTACAATATTAATGAGCAAATATAGGCGTACATGGGACAAAATCCCTTAAAATGCATGGTTAGATTAAGCAAATGGAACAACATTTTCATTGTTCTTCTTCATCTTGAAGTTACCATTTAGGCCTTCAATAAAGAGCAAACACTCCTACCTTATGGTAAGTTCAAGACAGCCCCTTGCAGCCGTCCGAGCGGAACCCACTTGCCAATTGTTGAGCAACGCCACACCCATGTATCAATTTTGTAATGGATGCGCAGTCGTCAACAAGTATTTCATATCAGGCAAAGTATTCTTATAAACACTGTCATCCGTTGCCCGACAAGGAACCAATAGACAATAAGACAATACAACATATAAACGATCACATAGCACTCATAGAGTTGATTGTAAGGATACTTGGCGATTAAAATCGGGAGATGTAGACAATATATATATATATACAGATGGTCAGAAAAATAATTTAGCTTTTACAAAACAAGAAATACAATAAGTACCAAAGTTGCATCACAAACGGTTTTCGTTATGCTGTACAAGTGTTTCAAGGAGTAACTTCTCATCAGCAGCATTAAAATCAAACAATATGGAAAGCCATAATCCAAAAGTAGTCAAAAAAGAAGTACTCATTACCAAAAATATCGAAATTGGAGTCCAAATTCGGTACGTACCAAGGACATCTACCTCGTGCCATACACGGAATGAAGCCTCGTTAGAATTTTGATGCAAACAGTATTTTTCTTTAAAACGTAAGGTATTTTTTTCATGTCAGACAAGTCTGACTATTGGGCTGGTGAATACACTTTGCGGACCTCTGGTCCTTCATGGACACATTATAATAACTTTAAAGCGTTTTCTAAACCACCGCGAGTAGTATGATGAGAACAATCATGTCGAATTCCTCTGTTTCAATCTAGACTCGTGTGTGTGAGATGAGATTGTCCTTATTTTAATGGTTACATCAAATGCAAGTTTATATCTAGGGAATTATGCACTTCTTAGATTCCCCTTTTAGACCTAGTGACATTGGACAGTTTAAATACATGTGCTGTAGGAGGCTTTTGTGCAACTCGACAAACTTAAATTTAAAGACGTGGAAGCTGTATGCTCATTGCTGTTCACTGCTTTTTTAAGCAATATTTTTACTTTTATCGTGGTCAAGTCAGTTAAATGAATATTCAAGTAGGAAAAAATAAAATTTGTAGTATCAATTGAAACAGCTTCGTGAAAAGGTAGATAAATCCGAAAAGACAGATTTTTGTAAAGATACATAAAATTTCATTTATATTGGATATTTAAAATAAACTGAGAACCAAGTTGACAGCGATATTTGTGGAATTGTCTTTTTTTCCAATAACAATAGTTGCAATGGTTATTTGATCTCAAAGTTGAAATCAATAGTAGAGCCCACATATTGGAAATCATGTACTATCTAAGACAGCCACACATTTGTTACTTTATTGAAATACCACAGAAAATTGTAATAATAACAAGAGGCTCTCAAGAGCCTGTATCGCTCACCTGGATAAAAGGCATTTCCAATAGGAAAAACGTAATATAAAATTTAGCAGAATATTTTTTTTTCTAAAATTACTAATTCTTGTTTGGTTTCCACCATCCTTTACAACCCATAAAAGAACACCATTCAAAACAAAAATTAGGGCAGGGGTTCCCCTTATAATCAAAGTAATACATATTGCTGAAAATAAAACATTCAGACCACATTTCAAATAAAAATTTGGGCAGAGGTTCCCCTTAAAATCAATAGGACCAATGAAAAACTTAGTTCCAGATGGTTGCCATCTTGGATGAGGTACGGACCTACCAGATACATTTTTGGATGGGACAACCTAAGGACCATTGTGGCTTAGTTTGGTTCAATTGGACTAGTAGTTTCTGAGAAGATCTTTGAATGTATATTCCATTGGGTCCAATGTTAAAACTATGTTCCCGCTGGTGGCAATATTGGATGAGGTAAAGACCTGCCAGATACCTTTTTGGAAGGGACCATTTAAGGGCCATTGTGACTAAGTTTTGTTATAATTGGACTGGTAGTTTCTGAGACGATCTTTGAATGTCTTTTCCACAGGGTCTAATGTTAAAACTATATTCCCCGCTGGCGGCCATCTTGGATTAGGTACAGACCTGCCAGATATCTTTTTTGGAAGGGACCATCTAAGGACCATTGTGACTTATTATTTTACAAACGGATATGCAGTGAATGAACATGAGACAATAACAAATATGTTAACTCCAACTGCAATAATTTTAATGAGCTGTATGGCCATTTCGGAAATTAATTCCTCATCAGCAGCACTATAACCCAAACAAAGGAAATCCATAATTTCAAAAAATGTTTAAAATGCATAACACCAAACGAAATCCGAATAATCAGTAATATTAAATGTAGCTAAGGACAAAACTACGATGGACGGAGTTAATCCTTATGTTTTAGAATTTACATAAATTTAGATAAAACTAATTGAACAAAGTGCACACATGAGATATTATCTCATGTACAAGTACACCATATCTAAGAAAAATAAAGAGTATACATCTCTACCACGGGGAATTGTTTTACCAACTCCACAATGCAATAAGTAAATGAACATGAGACCATAACAAATATGTTAACTCCAACTGCAATAATTTTAAAGAGCTGTATGGCCATTTCGGATATTAATTCCTCATCAGCAGCACTATAACCCAAGCAAAGGAAATCCATAATTTCAAAAAGTGTTTAAAATTCATAACACCAAACGAAATCTGAATAATCAGTTATATGAAATATAAGTTTGGTTATAATTGGACCGGTAGTTTCTGAGAAGATCTTTGAATGTCTTTTCCATAGGGTCCAATGTTAAAACTATGTTCCCCGCTGGCGGCCATCTTGGATTAGGTACGGACCTGCCGGATACCTTTTTGGAAGGGATCATCTAAGGACCATTGTGACTAAGTTTGATTATAATTGGACTGGTAGTTTCTGAGAAGAAGATCTTTGAATGTGTCTACCCATAGGGTCCAATGTTAAAACTATGTTCATCGCTTGCGGCCATCTTGGATGAGGTACGGACCTGCCGGATACTTTTTTTAAAGGGGACCACCCAAGAACTATTGTGACCAAATTTGGTTCCAATTGGCCCAGTGGTTTCAGAAAGGAAGATCTTTGAATTAAAAGTTTACGCCGGACGGACGGACGGACGAAGGACGCCGGACGCCAAGTGATGGCAAAAGCTCACCCTGGCGGCCATCTTGGATTAGGTACAGACCTGCCAGATACCTTATTTGGAAGGGACCATCTAAGGACCATTGTGACTAATTATTTTACAAACGGATATCGAGTAAATGAACATGAGACCATAACAAATATGTTAACTCCAACTGCAATAATTTTAATGAGCTGTATGGCCATTTCGGAAATTAATTCCTCATCAGTAGCACTATAACCCAAACAAAGGAAATCCATAATTTCAAAAAATGTTTAAAATGCATAACACCAAACGAAATCCGAATAATTAGTAATATGAAATGTAGCTAAGGACAAAACTACGATGGACGGAGTTAATCCTTATGTTTTAGAATTTACATAAATTTAGATAAAACTAATTGAACAAAGTGTACACATGAGATATTATCTCATGTACAAGTACATCATATCTAAGAAAAATAAAGAGCATACATCTCTACCACGGGGAATTGTTTTACCAACTCGACACTGCAATAAAACACAAACTCCTGTATTAAATATTTTACAAACGGATATGAAGTAAATTAACATGAGACCATAACAAATACTTTAACTCCAACTGCAATAGTTTTAATGAGCTGTATGGCCATTTCGGAAATTAATTTCTCATCAGCATCACTATAACCCAAACTAAGGAAATCCATAATTTCAAAAAATGTTTTAAATGCCAAAACACCAAACGAAATCCGAATAATCAGTAATATGAAATATAAGTTTGGTTTTCATTGGACCGGTAGTTTCTGAGAAGAAGATCTTTGAATCTCTTTTCCATAGGGTCCAATGTTAAAACTATGTTCCCTGCTGGTGACCATCTTGGATTAGGTACGGACCTGTCGGATACCTTTTTTGGAAGGGATCATCTAAGGACCATTGTGACTAAGTTTGGTTATAATTTGACTGGTAGTTTCTGAGGAGAAGATCTTTGAATGTTTCTACCCATAGGGTCCAATGTTAAAACTATGTTCCCCGCTGGCGATCATCTTGGATGAGGTACGGACCTGCCGGATACCTTTTTTAAAGGGGACCACCCAAGAACTATTGTGACCAAATTTGATTCCAATTGGCCCAGTGGTTTCAGAGGAGAAGATCTTTGAATGAAAAGATTACGCCGGACGGACGGACGACGGACAAAGGACGCTGGACGCCAAGTGATGGCAAAAGCTCACCCTGGCATAGCCAGATGAGCTAAAAATGATAATAATGATAATTATTATTATTATTGAGTGACTATAAATAAGATTACTTTTGAATCATTTGTCAGTGTTTGGGTCAATTTATTGTGGCATGAGTAAAAGCCAATTTTGTCATGACGTTAGACTCAATTTCACAGTCAATTTTGTTGATAAGGTCAGTTTACGAAAAAAACTATATCCGGCATCGATTAACTCGTAAGCCGGAGGCGGAGAGTTCTTAAAATCATCTGAGAGATGTCACGTGAGCGTCAGGATTATTAACGTATCTAAAGATCAAATATAGTTCGTAGATTTCTTTCAAAATCCGCTTTTGTATGTCGAATAGTAACGGTGTTGCTGTATAAAATCGATAAAATTATACACATACACTATAAATATTTATAGTATTTACATCACTGTCTCTATAAAGAACTAGTTCAATGCTCCTGTCCCGTAGTTATTTGTCAAAAAAGAAAATAACATTTGTTTACCTGTGTCATGTGTATTGCCTATTTATAGCAATGGATTCGATATACATACGAAATTACACCTTACGATTAATTTCACGTATTACGGAATAACTCAGATATATAAATTGCAGTTCTTGTATAAGCGAAGGTACTTATTTACCTCGATCGGCTATTTAGCACATGGGTAAAACTGGTCACAATACCGATATCACCCCGATTATTTTCATGTGATTACGGAACAGCCTGCATGTGATTTTTATCTCGAAGCCATGAAATGACTGGAGAGATGTTAAAATGACAAGAAAAAATCACCTGAGGCTTCAAGCCTAGTAACAGCTCTAAAAGATGATCTTCGTGCTTCCGATAAAATATAGTGCGCAAGTTTCTTTCAAAATCGTATACATTGTGTTTTTAAGTTATATTTCTTCATTTTCTTGAGATGAATACGGTGTTGTTATATTAAATTGAAAACAATATGCATGTTTATCAAATTACTCGTTTTTTTTATATTGCGTCTCGGATCAACGAACCTGTCGCGCAGTAATTTGTCAAAGATAAAAATAACATTTGTTTACATGTGACAGTGTATCGCATATATTTATAGCAATGTAATCGACATGCGAAATCACACAATCCGATTATTTTCACGTATTACGGAATAAATTAATACATTCAGACGTATACAGCAGTTCTTTGGATGACTACGAAGTTTTGCCACGTGCAGATTTTCAGGGCTTCGAGATTCAGCTCCATCGGAGCTTTGATTTCATTCACTAATGATAAATTGTACTTTCTGTTCCAGTTGATTAAATCAGTTCTCTAAGGCCAATAAAACATATAAATTCGTTATTTTCTTTTCAGCAGTTCTTTGGGTGACTATACGAAGTTTTGCCGGTGTAGATTTTCATGGCTTTCGAGTTTCAGATCCATCGGAGCTTTGATTTTTAACTTGACAATATCTTAATTGTCAATAACAAAGCATTGAAGTGTTGTTTTAGTTATTTTCTCAATAACTATATTTGGAAGACAAACTTTATTTACACGTTAATTTGTCTTTTGTAGAACAAGACAATTTTTGATCTGGTTTCTGATCTTTGATTTAAGTTTACAGTTCAAAAGCCATTTGCAGAAATACATTTAGGTCGTTCTTGGCCACCTAGAATTCAATGATGCATTGTTCTTGTGCAATAATTACCGCATCTAGTCTAAGTACAACATTCTGACCCTGTAATTTATTGCAGCACACAAATTGGAGAAACTTTATGTTTACATGAAATGTGTAAGGGGTGTTTAATTGTAAGCAGAAACCGTTGTGTGGTAATTGTTACAACAACTCAGTAGTTCCATACGGTACTGTTTTATTTCGGAGTTCTCTTTAACCGGTGCAAAAATCAATGCTTCTTTATGCCCCGCCCACGAATGTGGAAGGGGCATATAGTGTTACCCTTGTCCGTCCTTCCGTACGTCCGTACGTCCGGTTTGGTTTTGCGTTAAAGTACATTTCTCAGAAAATGTGAGAGGTAGAACAATAATAGTAGGCCATTAGGTAGAAATTCGTTAGTAATATAGAGTTCACTAGGTAGTTTGACTCTTTGACCTACATTTCATGCTTGAGTGACTCTGGTTAAGTTTTGCGTTTAAGTCCATTTCTCAACAACTACACATTATAGGACAATGATGTTTCATCACTACTAAAATATTGACAATTAGGTGGCTTTGACCTACATTTTACGCATCAGTGACTTTGGTTAAGTTTTGCGTTTAAGTCCATTTCCGAACAACTACACATTATAGGACAATGATGTTTCATCGTTTCATCAGATTAATTGCCTTGATGAATACTACCCAAAATATTGACAATTAAGTGGCCTTGACTTTCATTTTATGCTTCAGTGACTTTGGTTAAGTTTTGCATTTAAGTCTATTTCTCAACAACTACACATTATAGGACAATAATATTTCATCAAATATATTGCCTTGATGAGTACTACCCAAATCATTAACAATTGGGTGGCTTTGACCTACATTTTAGGCTTCAGTGACTTTGGTTAAGTTTTTCGTTTAAGTCTATTTCTCAACAACTACACATTATAGGACAATGATGTTTCATCAAATTAATTGCCTTGATGAGTACTACCCAAATCATTGACAAATAGATGGCTTTGACCTACATTTTACGCATCTGTGACTTTGGTTAAGTTTTGCGTTTAAGTCCATTTCTCAACAACTACACATTATAGGACAATGATGTTTCATCAGATAAATTACCTAGATGAGTACTGCCCAAATTATTGACAATTAGGTAGCCTTGACCTTCATTTTATGCTTCAGTGACTTTGGTTAAGTTTTGCATTTAAGTCTATTTCTCAACAACTACACATTATAGGACAATGATGTTTCATCATTTAATTGCCTTGATGAGTACTACCCAAATCATTGACAATTAGGTGGCTTTGACATACATTTTACGCATCAGTGACTTTGGTTAAGTTTTTGCGTTTAAGTCCATTTCCAAAAAAATACACATTATAGGACAATGATGTTTCATCAGATTAATTGCCTTGATGAGTACTACCCAAATCATTGACAGTTAGGTGGCTTTGACCTACATTTTACGCTTTAGTGATTTTGCTTAAGTTTTGCGTTTAAGTCCATTTCTCAACAACTACACATTATAGGACAATGATATTTCATCAAAATAATTGCCCTGATGAGTACTACCCAAATCATTCACAGTTAGGTGGCTTTAACCTACATTTTACGCTTCAGTGACTTTGGTTAAGTTTTGCGTTTAAGTCCATTTCTCAACAACTACACATAATAGGACAATGATGCTTCATCCAATTAATTGCCTTGATGAGTACTACCCAAATCATTGACAGTTAGGTGGCTTTGACCTACATTTTACGCTTTAGTGACTTTGGTTAAGTTTTGCGTTTAAGTCCATTTCTCAACAACTACACATTATAGGACAATGATATTTCATCAAAATAATTGCCCTGATGAGTACTACCCAAATCATTGACAATTAGGTGGGTTTGACCTACATTTTACGCTTCAGTGACTTTGGTTAAGTTTTGCGTTTAAGTCCATTTTTCAACAACTACACATTATAGGACAATAATGTTTCATCAGATTAATTGCCTTGATGAGTACTACCCAAATTATTGACAAAAAGGTGGCCTTGACCTACATTTTACGCATCTGTGACTTTGGTTAAGTTTTGCGTTTAAGTCCATTTCCGAACAACTACACATTATAGGACAATGATGTTTCATCAGATTAATTGCCTTGATGAGTACTACCCAAATTATTGACAATTAGAGGTGGCCTTGACCTACATTTTATGCTTCAGTGACTTTGCTAAAGTTTTACATTTAAGTCTATTTCTCAACTACTATGTATTGTAGCATCATGATATTTCATTGTAAGATTCGTCTAAAAGAGATCTGCGCGCATTTCAGCAACAATTGGATGTCCATGACCTACATTTTATGGTTGAATGACTTTGGTTAAATTTTGCATTTCATCACAATTCTGTAATGGGGAACTTATTTTATGAATGATTGATTTGGGTAAATCTGTGTGATTAATTTATTGGCAGGGCATCCGTGTCTTACAGACACATTCTCTAGTTTATATATTCTTTTATTTACTAGTATATGCTTGTTTTAAATGAGTACTTCTTTTTTGGTACTTTTGGATTATGACTTTCCATATTATTTGATTTTAATGCTGCTGATAAAAGCACCCCCGGTGAAACTGTACACCATGCAATCAGAGTAGCGACTAACTGTACGCAGGGTAGTGCAAAACAAACCAAAAATAGGCATGCAGACGAAAAGTAACTTGATTATTTTTTTCATTTTATACGGATATTATGGTTTACTTCGATTATTAATATGAGATTCTTAGGTGCAAATCCATATTATGTGTCAATTTCAGGTTGTTTTGATTGCTTATAACTGTATAATTAGCAAAAGTTTTACTGTACGCAATTTCACCAGGGTATGACTAGCCGTACAGTAGATAGCGACTAACTGAAAGTCGAACTGAACGCAGGGTATGACTATGTTTACAAACAAATTAGAGTATTATTTCCTACAAAGAGTATATATTCACCCTGAATGGAACCTAAATGTTGATATGCAATTTCTATGAGCTGTTTTTTTTTACTTGGACTAATGTCAGAATGAATGGAATAATGAAATTCTGTAGATAAAGGACAAAAAAACATAAACCACAGTCATCTCATTATTACCATATTTAATTTAATGCTTTATTTATTTAACGAGGATTATTACCATATGACCTGTATGACATTTGAACTGTATTTTCATTTCAATGCCAATTTCCAAAATGTATATATCTATGCACAGTCACATTAACTCCTTAACTCGCTACAATGATTTACAGATATCGAAACAACTTTCTTCTTATTATGCGTCAGTTGTCATCTATGCCTGTCCTGACGGCTTGGATCTTTCCACAGTATAATTGACCACCTTACCAATGCCCATAGTAATGCTGAATTATATTTCAAGAAAAAATTCGACTGCAATTGGACAATAAATAAATTAATCGAAAGTTTTAATATGAAATACTTTAAAAACAGAAGGTACGTCGAATAAGAAAATACTAAAATACTATATTATACTATATTATCATTTAATAAAAAATACTTGCAGCCCGGGGATTTTAGAATAATTTATATAATTAATTAAATTAACTTAAATAATTAATTAAGTACAAATGTAATTAAATTTTAAAAATAAAATTATAGATTATAAACTGATATTATGATATTGTTTAAAATTACGTGTTGTCTAAGTTAAACATTAAGATTCAACTATACTTACCGTCATTATTGTAGATGTGTTCTTGAAAATCGAGATGACCGATAATTAACAAAATACGGAAGGCGCTCGTGTACAATTTATGCAATCTTTATATACACCGCTTGACGTATTTAAAATAAATTATGGTTAGTCTTTGGATATACCGATTTCTGTTGACTAGTCTGTTGGAGAAAAAAAGAAACAACGGCAGTAGAATACCGGAGGAACAAGTGAAGTCATGATCACAATAATCAAAGCCCCGGAGACATGGCAAAAACGGCGACAGAGAAAAACAAAGACAAAACAAGGAAGTGAGACTGCCACAAGGCACGAAAATAAAAAGACGACATTAATAACTCATGCACTCATAGTGTGAACTCCCACGAAAACCGGGAGTAACATCAGGGTAAGCCTGTTATGCTCTGCTAACTACACCCGTCACACTATCAGTTACTGAAGGATTAACTCAGTTAATCCAGGGTTGAGTCGAAACCGGTTATGTCAAATCCGTGAAGACATGAAATCTAGCTGAAAATGTCCGTTGTCATCTGGGACACAGACACGTCATATCTGTCAATGATGTCATGATGACGACCATAGCATTTCTGAAGGGATGAAAGTAACAAAGGCTGAACAAATCCCTGACTTAGCAGCTTTTGGGACAGTGTTTTTGCTGTTTCCAAAAATCGCTACATAAACTACATGCTCGACAGTAACGAATCAACTTTGAAATGTAAACTCCATAGGGTAGAGAGGTAGGTATATCGATGCTCAGGAAGGAAAAGTTAACGAATGGGAAGTTAAAATCATCCGTGACGTTTGTCATGAAGCTTAGATTTCAAACGTCCATCTTCGCCAATGTATATCAAAAGATCTAAGTACGAAGCTAATGTAAGTGTATCAGTAGTCTCTTTAATTCCAAGCTCACTTGTATAGATCTGGTGTAAATATTCCGTGAATATTGGATTATTAAGAGAAAGTAAATCGTCTATGTAAGGGAAGCTGAAATTAAAGGACTGGGCTAAATGTGTTTGTTTTTTTTCTGTGTTAGCTCTTGTAAAGACTTGGCCTCATACGAGAAAAGAAAGATATCAGCTAAAAGTGGCGTGCATTTAGTTCCCTAGGGAATCCTGATTGTCTGTTGAAAAACGCGGCCCCACATGGTAAACACATCAAATATATTAATAATTTATAGTTTTTGTTATTTAGAGAGTATGTCATTGTTTCAATAAATAATAAATTAGTCCTACCCTGCGTACTGCTTAGTCGCTACCAACTGTACGCTTAGTCCTACCCTGATTATTTGGTGTACACTAACTCTTTTAGTTATTGTGATTTAATTAAAATATATACGCTTACATATTTAAGAAAAATACAGGTTAAAAGTGTAGTTTTCCTTTACATTTGCCCATACACATATAAATATGATACAAATACCATAGAATAATGAAGTTACTTTTCGTCTGCATGCCTATTTTTGGTTTGTTTTGCACTACCCTGCGTACAGTTAGTCGCTACCTTGATTGCACGGTGTACAGTTTCACCGGGGTTGAAGAGGTTACTCCTTGAAACACGTGTACAGCATAACAAAATTTACTGGGTTTTTTTTATGAATCTTTGGTATATTTTGTATTTTCTACCCATCTGTTATTTTGAGGATTAAAAAAGATAACCCTTGTGATGTGATCATGCTATATTAATTTTATCTTTTTTGGTTCTCACGGTTCTTTTTTGTGATCTTAGGACCCTTATTTTATGTGTTGCTGTAAAACATTTTTCAAGCCAACCAATGTAAGAATACTACGTTTTATACATTCATTTCATAATGTTTACATGTGGTTGATAGAACCGTATGTTTTAGGTAGCATAAGCTTACCCTTCCGGAGCACCTGATCTCACTGTTTTTGAGAGGTCATAACTTATGTGCTTTAGTTTTTAGTGCTGTATTTGTATGGTTTGTGTGTGTGTGTGTGTGTGTTTTTTTGTTTTTTTTGCTTTTTGTTTGTTTGTTTGTTTGTTTGTTGTTTTTTTTTGGAGTCGTTTGTCTTCGTGTTTTTACTTTTGCCTGGTCTCTGGACTTTAACGTATGCAATTTTCCTTCGGTATTCTACTGCCTTTGCTTGGCACTCCATAAAATATATATTTTAGAAATACAACATTCCTTGAAGAGACCTTTGCGATCATGTTGAGTCTGAAATCGTTTTGATATTCCAGTGAAATGAAGCTAAAACTTCTACTTCATTTAAAAAAAAAAATAAAGTACATTGATTTAGGTCTATCTTCGAGATAGTCCTCCTCAGTAATAGTAAGCAGTGCCTCAAAACTGGTTGTTTTTATTCTAGACTAATAATGAATGATTCTTAGAAATACGAAAATATCAAATTTGGGTGCTAATCATATTTTTCAATACATTAACTATCCATTTTGTTGTTAAATATTTCAAAATAACAATAACTTACAATCATATTTTTTATAGAATAATATGGCCTTCATGAACACCCGTTCATGTAGTTTAGTACAGACATGCAGTATGTCATATTTCATGCAACTTCGGTATTACCTGTATTAAGGACCGACCATTTAACTTGAAGGGGGAGGGGCTATGGTTTTTATTTCGAATAAAATATTCTGAAGCTGATTTTGTGAGCAAAAATATTTTGGCTGCAAAGATGATGACAAATAATTTCTGCCGGAAAAATAATGCTTATTTTCAAAAAAAATATTTTGTTTATACTAGTTGAAAAAAAAAAAATATTTTTTCGCCCGAAGCGCGAAAAAAATTTTCTGTCCAGAAAAAAAAACATAACCCAACTCCCCTTCAAGTTAAATGGTCGGTCCCTTATAAGGACTTGGCACAAATTATTTCATGTTGAGTATAGACATTGTATCAAACTGACAAGGCCTTTGTACAAATTAGTTCATTTGGTAATGCATTTACAACTCAAAATTTGCCATTTATACACTTCATCGTTATTTGTATGTTTCTTGTGCAGGGATGCAATCCAGAAATCGTAGGAGAAATTAGGTCCTTTTTACTTTCATCACAAAGTATCACTGTTATCTATTAAATGCCTTCCCCTTTCCTTTATTAATTACATCCGCAATCGAATACTGAAGCAAATGTATTCTTTGGCTATGCGTTTTGTTCATCAATTTTTGGTTCCATTTTTTTTTCGACTTATTTATTAATTTTCATTTCTTTGGTTTGTTTTACGCATTCCTTAAACATTTTGTATACTCCACACAGAAAGAACTTAGGATACTGTTGCGGAGTTGCATTCTGGTTAAAATTACAATACTCGTATTTTCTGAACATTTTGAGTTAAATGTATTGCATTTGAAGATTTTGAGGCATCACTTGGGAATTTGATGGTCGGAAATTGAGTATAATGGCGACGCGTTAGAATTTAGTTAAGCATGAGATCCTAAGGGGCTATCATCGTTTTAAACATCTGCATTTAACTTATCGAAGCAAATTTAAATGGAATAATGTATGGAGGTGTCATAACAAATATTGTTAATTTCGGTCGAATCCGACAAAAACGTTGCCGCCAGCATGCAGCGCGGAACAGAGCTTAACAGTGGATCTTACGGGCTAACCCCATTTTGATCATTCCTTTGAAACCTCTGAAGCAAATTCAACCACATTTTTGTATGGAAGGTCCGTTACAAAAAGTCCTCATTGTAAAATATCAAAATAGGCAGCCAAATCCAGTACCAAGGACATCTACCGAGTGCCATACACGGAATGAAGCCTCAGTATTTCTAAGTGGTTAGAATTTCGATAAAAACAAATTTCTATGCCACGCATGGTGAAATTTTCATGTCAGATAAGTCTGACTATTGGTCTGGTAAATATCCTCGGAGACCTCTGGTCCACCAGCAGTGGCATCGATCCAATGGTTCAAAATACCAAAAAATACCGAAGTTGCATAAACAACAGTAAATTTAGTTATGCTGCACACGTGTTTCAAGGAGTAACCTCTCATCAGCAGCACGAAAATCAAATAAAATGGAAAGCCATACTCCACAAGTAGGTAAAAAAAAGGTACTAGTTTCCAAAAAATATCAAAATAGGAAGCCAAATCCAATACCAAGGACATCTACCAAGTGCCATACACAGAATGAAGCCTCAGTATTTCTAAGGGGTTAGAATTTCGATAAAAACGCTAGATTTCTATGACACGCAAGGTGAAATTTTCATGTCAGACATTCTCATCATCTGTTCTGAAACTGTTTATGCAATTTTACAGAATTATATGGTTCTTTGCAAGGTTTGTTTTTGTTTCCCGTCTGAACTTACAGAAAACATGACCACCATTGCGGAACATAGTTTCACATTGGGCCGTATGAGGAAATCACATTTTGATAATCCCGGCATCTGAATCGGTTTTCAGGGGTCCCGGTTACTGAGCTGCCGGGCGCGTCCCAAGTTGGTGGATAGGGGAATGCCTTGTCTTTGTCGGGTAGTCAGGTCATAATACAGAGATCCTGACCGCGAACCATCGTAGCCATATTTTTTAGAGAAACCCTACGCTCCATGCAGTATAAAGACCCTTTCTTTATTGTCTAAAGAGAGCAGAGTCACCGGGACTCGTATAGATGGCTAAATTTCCTGCCCCTACCAATTTCTCCCCTTTTCCAGTGGCTATCAAACTAGTTGTCGCGGTTACCCTTCTACATCTGTTTCTTTCTTCTCTTATTTATATTTTTTTAATTGATTTACTGGTTCTGATAAGCTGAAAAATTGCTCACATGACGTTAAACTCTAACTAATCAATCAATCATTTTGATCATTGGGTATGATCTGACAACATTATAGCCACCAGCGCTGGAAACTTGGGAAAAATTACATTTTGATAGTCTTCTCTGAAACCACTGAAGAGAATTTAACAAACTTTACAGGAATCATGTATGGTAGGTCCTTTCCAAACAGTTCTGATTTTGAAGCGATCTCATAAACTAGAGGCTTGAGACTCGAATCACTAACCTGACAGAAATGTTTAATTCTATGCTTTTCTCATTTAAGGTTCAATGTTAAATTATTGTCTATGCTGGTAGCCATGTTTTTGTTGAATCAGAATAAAATTAGTACCCTGTGTAAAGAACTTTTCTTTCATCATTCCAGTACAGTTTAGTTTAATTTGCTGCAATTCATGATGCTTTCCAATAGAGTCTCATGTAAAACTTAGTTCCGGACTGGAGGCCATGTTTTGGTTCGTTTCTGACCAAAATGAGCAATCTTTGTAAAGGACCTATCAAACATCATTTCTGTGAAGTTTTGTTGAAATTGCTCCGGATGTTTCAAAGATGATTAAAATATGCCAATGTTCATTCCTGTAAAATTTGCTTTACTTCAGTGTTTTAGAAAAAATGCTAGAAATATAAATTTCCCATAGGGCCAATATTAAAAGTGTTTCGTGCTCGCTGCATACATGCCAACTTTATAGAATGCTCAGGTGAAATCGGACTTTGATGTTGATTTTAGCTTCTTCATAACATTATAATAATCATGCAATTAAAGATTGAATGATTTGTGTAGTAAGAGAGAAATCGTTGCGCTTTGAAAATTTCAGCTTCAATGTTTTCATGGTGGGAAACCTGATAAGGATAGTTTACAGGTATGGCTTGCGGTCATGTTTTTGTCAAATCGGAAAGAAATTAGCAGTCTTGGTAAATGACCTCACCTGCATCATTTCCGTATAGTAAAGTTAAATTTGCTTTGATAGTTTCACAGCAGATGCTATTTTAGTAACTGCAGCCATGTAAGGTCTTCGGACTCCTCTGACACAATTTGAAATCTAGTCACCTTGTTATGATTTAGACCATGTTTGGTTAAAATTAGCCCATTGGTTTCAGAGAAGAAGATTGTTGAGAAAAAAAAACGTTTACGACGGACGGTTGTACACCGACAGACGTCTAGTGATGGAAATATCTCGCATGGCCTTTTAGACCAGGTGAACTTAGTTTACGTCAGATCCTTTTGAGACATATCCGCCTGTGCAGAACATAGTTTTAACATGCCTATGGGCAAATCATTATTTTTTTTATATTTCAGCAAGTTTTACTAAACCTTTGAAAGATTCTTCATACAGATTGCTGAATTCGGTCAGATCTATAAAAACATGGCACCTCGCGTTAAACATATTTTTACATTGAACCCTATGTGTAAATCACGTTTTCTATAAAAAAAAAAACAAACAAGACCAATTACATGTCTAGACAGGCGTCACCTAACTCATGATTAAATGAAAAGTGTTTTTCAAAAACTTACAGAATGTCCTGCATGTTTGCATATCAAAAGATTCTTCAAATGCAATTTATTATTGAGATACTGTTAAGTTCAACCCTTCAAAGACATGCAAATTATCAAAACCAGAGGCTCCCAGTCTGTATCGCTCACCTGGCTTTCAGTTGCCACAATCAAGCTAACATTGTAAGTTATACAGTTGATCTTCAGTCTCTCAAATTTGGTAGCTCGAACAACACATCTTGAACTGTATTTAAAGTCTGATAATGTTTTACTATATTTCTTTGTTGGGCTTTTTTGACAAAAAAAAGTTCTTTCTAAGGACCACTTTCATCACCAGTTTTGAAGTCGAGACATCATTTTGTAAATGGCAGTCAATATCTATTTGGAAACCAAATTTTATTGAAATCGGACAATGTTGAATTTCCCCACCTTTTTGGCAGCCATTTTGGAAATTGCCGTCAGCGAACAATTTCAAGATCAGTTTTGAAGTTGCGACATCAATACCTATTTGGAAACCAAAGGATGAGTGGCAATAAGACCCATATTTGGCCCAAAAAATCAAGTTGTTTAAAATAGTGTGATATTTATGGGAAATATTAACTATTACATCTGGCTACAAAGAAAACATATAATAATACGAATTCCTTTCATTTTGACGTTATTGTGACATCACCAGGAGCCGTCTTTTTGAAAGAAAATCAGAAAAAAAAAATCTGCAATTTTGAATGTTCTCAAAGCAAATTTTCTTTAAGTGAACATGGGGCACATGCAATCAACAACTTCAAACTTTCAGAAATGATGTATTTCACCATTTTACACATTTTGACTAAATATGAAGTTGTTATTCAGATGTGCCCATATTTTTCAAAGCACAAAAATGTGCAAAACACAGCAAATATCTATGAAATTCTGACTATTTCCAAAAATATAGCTTTTGAGTTAACTGATTATCATGAGAATCAAACTGATATGGAAAAAAGCTTTATCATTTTCATAAAGCCCTATATTTGTTCAATGTTTCAAANTTTTGAAGCCGCCATTGCATGGCAAACATTTTATCAATATATACTGAACCTTCATCTTCTATAGTTTTCTAAAATAAAAGACGAAAAATATGAAAATTTTGAAAATTCTGTGAAAAAGGACAATAACTCCTACAAGGGTTTTTGGGTTTTCTTCAAAAGATCTTGATATGTTGAACATTTCTGCGCTTTACACTTGACCTCTATCTGTTACTCTTTTTGAAATAAAAAAATAAAAAATGCACAACTTTTGAAAATTTTACGTAAAACTGAGGGCTATAACTCCGAGGTGGGTTTTCAGATTTTCTTCAAAATTGCACGGTAGGTAGATCTCATCATACTGATCATTTTCATTCCGTCAGATTATTGAGTTATTGGCCAAAAACTGCAACTTACCTCTATGTTCTATTTTTAGCAACGGCTGCCATGTTGTTTGACCTACCGCCTAATCGAACACAATTTTGAGAAGCCATACTCTGGTGATGATTCAGGCTAAGTTTGGTTATATTTGGCCCAGTGATTTCAGAGGAGAAGATTTTTGAAATTGTTGACAGACAGACGGACGGACGACGGACGCATAGTGATGGCAAAAGCTCACATGGCCTTTTAGGCCAGGTGAGCTAAAAAGGGTGCACATCTTCAATGTGTCCAGCACAACTGTGCAAAATTTCACAAGCAACACAATAACGTGTAAGAGTTCAAGGTAACACAAACTCAGAAACGAAATGTTAAAATTTGATGGAAAAACATTACTTAGTTCAGCAATGGATAAACTAGACATTTTTACTCGAAACTGTCCAAAAGGAAAGGTGCATAATATCAATAAGTGCAGAACAGCTGTCAAAGTTTCAAAAGCCTCGGGTATAAGTTATCAGAGTTTCAGATTACACAAACTCAGTACTGTAACGTTAAAATTTGACGAAAAAATTACTAAGTTCAAAATTGGATAAATTTGACATTTTTTATTAAAAATTACCCAAAAGGGAAGGTGTACATCTTCAATGAGTCCAAACAACTGTGCAAAGTTTCAAAAGCATCAGGTTTAAGGTATCAGAGTTTCAGATTACACAAACTCAATACCGTAAAGTTAAAATTTTACGAAAAATGACTAACTTCAACAATAGATTAATTCGACATTATTCAAAACTGCCCAAAAGGGTAGGTGCACATCTACAATGTGTCCAAAACAATTGTGGAAAGTTTGAAAAGCGTCAGGTATAGGGAATAAGAGTTTCAGATATACAAACTCAGTAGCGTAATGTTAAAATTTGATTAAAAAATTACTAAGTTCAGCAATTGGTAATTCGACATTTTTTATTCAATATTTTACGAAAGCATATAGAGTAAATGAATGTGAGACCAAAACTGCCCAAAAGAGAGGGGGGCATCTTCAATGTGTCAAGGTTTCAGAAGTACATTGTATAGGATAAAGATGTTTGACATTGGACCCTATGAGCAAATCATTATTTTAATCATCTGCTCTGAAACTATTGCAGCAAGTTTTATTAAACATTTGAAAGATTCTTCATACAGATTGCTGAATTTGGTCGGAATTACAAAAACATGGCACCTAGCGCTAAAAATATTTTTACATTGAACCCTATGGGAAAATCAAGTTTTCTATAAAAAAAAAAAACAAAAAAAAACAAAAAAACAAAAAAAACAAAAAACAAAAAAACAAAAACAAAACACAAGACCAATTACATCTCTAGACCTGCGTCACCGTAACTCATGACCCAAACTAACAGAATGTCATGCATGTTTGCAAATCAAAACATTCTTCAAATGCAATTTATTATTGAGATACTATCAAGGACATGCAAATTATCAAAAAGGGTGCACATCTTCAATGAGTTTAAAGCAACTGTGCAAAATATCACAAGAAACATTTCAGATAACAATGGATAAATTCGAAATTTTTACACGAAACTGTCCAAAATGAAAGCTGCATATTTTCAATAAGTGCAGAACAGCTGTCAAAGTTTCAAAGGTATCAGAATTTCAGATTACACAAACTCAGTATTGTAACGTTAAAATTTGATGAAAAAATGACTAACTTCAACAATAGATTAATTCGACATTTTTCATTCAAAACTGCCCAAAAGGGTAGGTGCACATCTACAATGTGTACAAAACAACTGTGGAAAGTTTGAAAAGCATCAGGTATAAGGAATAAGAGTTTCAGATTACTCAAACTCATTAGCGTAATGTTAAAATTTGATGAAAAAACTACTAAGTACATCGGCAAACGAATACCGAAGCAAGAACGAGGAAAGGGGAAATTCTAAAATCATAAATCCAAAATCACGGCAATTCACGGCAACGCGAATTGAGACAGTATGACAAAACAAATAAACAAAACAGAACAAGAACGTCACAAAACTAAAGCACTAGCAGTGTGAACCCCTATAAAACCGGAGGTATCATCAGGTGCTCCGGAAGAGTAAGCTTGATCTGCTCCACGCGTGGCACCCGTCACACTGCCAGTGAAAAGTCCGGTTTTGTCACAGTCGTTCAGCAATTGATACATTCGACATTTTTTTATTCAAAACTGTCCAAAAGGGGAGAAGCACATCTTCAATGTGTCCAGAATTACTGTTCAAAGTTTCAGAAGTATAGGGTTACATTGAACCCTATGGGAAATTCCATTTTGTAAAAACAAGATCAATTACATGTTTGGACCAGCGTCATCGTGACTCATTTTGTAACCAAACTTAAAGAATGTCATTTATAAGTTTGCAAATCAAAACATTCTTCAAATACAATTTATCATTGAGATACCATTAAGTTCCACCCTTCAAAGTTGAACAAAGAATAACATGAAAATTGTCCCCAATAAAGGTACACATCTTCAATTTCTACAGCAAGAACAGCTGTGCAAAGTTTCACAAGCAACACATATTAAGTTTCAGATTACACAAACTCAGTACCGTTATGTTAAAATTTGATGAAACAACGGCAGTAGAATACCGAAGGAACAAAGCACAAGATTACATAAATCAACGTTCAGGGACAAGTCAAACACAAGAACACCAGAATACGGAAGACCAAAGACACTACATGCCCACAAAACACACAAACACCACATATACAACACAAAAAAACTAAAGCATAAACAGCGTGAACTTTCAAGTAACAGAGTGACATCAGGTGCTCGGGAAGAGTAAGCATGTCATGCTATGTATACATCACCCGTCACACTGTTAGTGGGTCAATCCGGGGTAAAGTTATAGCCGGTAATGTCAAATCCGGGAAGACGTGAATCTAGCTGAAAATGTCAGTTTTCATTTGTGACACTAACATTTCATATCTATCAATTATGTCGTGGTGACGGCCATAGAACTTCTGAAGGGACGAAAGTAACAACGGCTGAAAAATGAATAAGTTTTAACAAAAGATAAATTCGACATTTTTATTCAAAACTGTCCAAAACGGGAGGTGCAAATCTCTAATGTGTCAAGAACAACTGTGAAAAGTTTTAAAAGCATCAGGTATAAATGTATTTATCAAAGTGTATAAGAATCGATCATTTTGGTTGTTTATGTGTTACATGTGCTCAGGCTAATTTTAGAAAAGGTCTGTTCGATTGGAGATTTATGGGTATAAGTTATGCACGGGTAGTAAAGAGTTAGCAGGGATAAAGAATTAGCTGTAAAGTCATTCGAGCCATTGTAGTCGAAGTGCTTAGATGCTTTTTTTTCCAAAATAAATATTTTTTTTCAATTATTTATTTTCAGAGGAACGGTGGTGGTGCCTGGAGTTGGATGACATGTCGAATTGATTCTATGATAATGACATACATGGATAGAAGTAGTGCTTGGACTTGGACGAGATATCGTAATGTGATACTGGGATTATGACATCGATGGACAGTGGTAGTGCATGGAATTGCACGAGATGTCGAAATGCGATACTGTGAAAATGACAGGGAAGACATGTGTCGCCTGCGTAATAACGCAAAAAAGATATTTAAAGTTCCGTCAAACGGGAAGTGAGTATGCAATAGATCCCAGACCCTCTTACACAGTATAGGTCCCCATACTGATACTCCATGCCAAATTGCAGAAGGCAGAAATATGTTGTTCCTGAGAAAAACATGACAAGACTCGAAAATTGTTCTTAGTTCCATCAAACAGGAAGTGGGCATGTGAGAGATCCAAAACTCTTTTACACAGTACAGGTCCTCATACTGACACTATATTCAGAAAGCTGGGATATGTGGTTTCTGAGAAAAATGTGAAAGAATTTGTTTGTTACACCCATCTGCAAAACATAGTTTAAGTTCCATGAAACAGGAAGTGGGCATGCAAGAGAACCATAACTCTATTACACGGTATAGGTACCCATACTTATACTCCATGATGAATTTCAGAAGGCTGGGATATGTGGTTCCTGAGAAAACTGTGACAGAAATTTTTTGTGACCCTGATAAGCAAAAAATATTCTAAGTTCCGTCAAACAGGAAGTGGGCATGGGAGAGATCTCAAACTCTATTACAGGTCCCCATTCTGATACTCCATATTGAATTGCAGAAGGCTAGGATTTGTGGTACCTGAGAAAAAAGTGACAGAAATTTTCGAGACGCAAAAAGTTCCGTCAAACAGGAAGTGGGCATGCAAGAGATTCAAAACTCTGTTACACTGTATAGGTCCCATACTGATACTCCATGCCAAATTGCAGAAGGCTCGGATACATGGTTCCTGAGAAAAGTGTGACAAATTTTTGTGACGCCGAAGCGGACGCCGACGACGCAAGACGACTATGTCGCCACTGCGTGAACGCAGGCGACACAATAAAATGTGCACTTAGCGTCTGCAAGAGAGAATTTTGTATTATTGATAAATATTTTATGTTCGTTTGAGCTAGGCGAATTAGAACATAAGGTATCAGAGTTTCAGATTACACAAACTCAGTACTGTTATGTTAAAATTTAATGAAAAAAATGCCTGAGATAGCAATCAATAAGTAAATTCGACATTTTTTATTCAAAACTGTCCATAAGGGTAGGTGCACATCTTTAATGTGTCCAGAACAACTGTTTAAAGTTTCGGAAGTATATGGTTAAAGTGTCTGAGTTCTTGGTACCGCAAAGCGTGATGGACGGACGGAGTCGAGCGACTCTTAAGACCTGCGGTCAACGTTGGTGACGCAGTAAAAACCCCATTGAAACAAATTCAACCAAAATGTTTAGGAATGATGTATGGAATGTCCTTTGTAAAATCTGCTCATTTCACTTCAATCCAATAAGAAAACCATGAACAGTTTACATTGGACCTTAAGAAACTTAGAAAGCAGCCAATCTTATTAAGCTCACTTTGTTGCGCAGCATTTTCAGAATCCGGGTCCGTTCGCCCTGATTCACGTTCGCCCTTTTACCTCTTCGCCCCAATACCCGTTCGCCCTGGGTCCGTTCGCCCTATATATTCGTATTAATCAGGTTTTAACAAAATTGTTGAGAATAAACATGTAATTAAGCAGAAATAGTAATTTACTTGCACAATTTATCCAAAAAAAAAAAAAAAAAAAAAAAACAAGAAGAGTATTGGAAGTGAGACAAAGTCTTTACACATACATGCTTAACAAGCAATGGAACAACGCTTTTATTGTCTTAAAGTTTTTGCGAGTCTTTTCTCATAATGTGATTTAAAACTAAAAAAAAATAAACGTAAATTTTCCTTGGGTATCTTCCTTATGTTTTTTGTTCATTTTTCCACGGTCTTTTCAGGTTTGTTTTTTTTCATATTTTTTTTATTTGTAAAGCACACTCAAGATCAAAAGAGTTAAGCTCAGTGTGAAATAAGCTTCCTTTTCAATGTAGAAGAAACTTTATTGCATCAGCATATATATAGCTATAGCAACAATATATAATTCACAATAAACGATGTATTATGTTTAAGACAATATATGACATCTTAATTTCCAACTTTCCCTTAAATAATGCATGATATTGGTTATTTTTTTTAGACTTTGTCGTAATCAAACGATACAGTTTATCAATGTTAGGCCAAGAGCAATAATAACGTGAAAAATATTTCAATCTTATCTGTCTATATGCTGGACATACTAGAACGAAGTGACATTCATTTTCATGTCTACCAGTTCCTTCTTGCATTATTTGTACATATCCAAGCTAATTATTGTGGGTGTAACTCCCCTTTTTGTACGCCGGATTCCGGGTATATTTAGAGAGTATTCCGTACGCCGAGGTATTGTACGCTGGATATTTCGTACGCGTACGCCGGAAATTTGGTTGCCGATTTTTTTGACATCGTGATTTTGTATGACTGCGATAAACGTATTCCGGATTCCTGTTAAATTTAGCCGGTATTCCGGATTCCAGTGGTAGAGGGGGTTACACCCCATTATTAATATTATAAATCTATCAAAGACTATTAAATGTCAATCGGTAAAATTAAAGGACTAAATAATCGTACCTCATCATCATTTAATAACATTATGTAATTTAGACTAATAATTTATAAATAAAAGAAATCAAATTAGGGACATTAATCAATTTTTAATCCCCTGTGATTAAATAATTAACATATTTGAAAGTTTGAGATTGACTCCATAACTGAAATACAATTAAAATTTATACCTAAGTTAAAGTATTCGGATTAAGCTTTATGAGGGCGAACGAACTCTAGGGGCGAACGGACCCAGGGCGAACATGTAATTATGGCGAACGGACCCGATACCGCATTTTCACATCTTGAACATGTCAGTAAACAGGAACGGTCTATAAATAATAATTATTCCTAATAGATTCATTCATTCGTTAAATGAATGTCACAGACTGCATCATAAGCATTAAATACAGCTGTCTCCTAAAATGCATCATGCATACCAATATTGTTGAGATGGGACATGTCATGAAGCATAAACGGACTTAAACCATTCTATCTAAACAAGCCGGTCGTGCAAAAAAATGTAGGTCACAGAAAGCATCCGAAGCATGCATTGCAGTTGTAATCCTATTTTTTTTGTACATCATGCATACCAACATAGTTGATGTGGGACATGTCGGTAAATAGAAATGGACTTAAACCATTCTACCTAACCAAAGTCGCTCATGCGCAAAAAGGGGTCACAGGCAGCATCCTAAAATGCATCATACATACCAATACGGTTGATATGGGACATGTCAGTAAGCAGGAATGGACTTTGACCATTTTACCTAACTAACTCGCACATGCTTAAAATGTAGGGCACAGACAGCATCCGAAACAAGCATTGCACTTAATATCCAAAAATGCATTATATATACCAATGTGGTTGGTGTGATAAATTTCAGCAAGTAGGAATGGACTTGAACCATTACATCTTACTTGAAGCCGAACACCTAGGGGCATCACATAACTTCCAATAACGAATATAGACAGTCCTTTAAAAGATTGCTGATTTCGGTCGGATCTTCAGACAAAAAACATGGCTACCAGTGGTAAACATTGCTTAATATTTGACCAAAATGGAAAAAAAAACATTATTCTTTGGTCAAATGCATAGGCATATCTTAGAAGCATTTTGCCAGGTGAGCAATACAGGCTGTCTCTGAGCCTCTTGTTATGAACACTGTATCTTCATCTAACATTTTCATTGTATACACTCAATTTTTATTTACACTGTAACTCCTTGTAATGTTTTGTATGTATACACTTGGTGTTTTTGTAAAATTTTGTCATATACTATATCTTTTTTGCATATTTTGTATGTGTATCTTGTGTTTTTGTTGTTACTGTTTGTAATATACATTGTACCCTCTGTAGTCTGGGTACGCTTTATGTACTTGGTATGGTAGAATGGTTCAAGTCCATTCTTGCTTACTGACATGTCCAACATCAAACATGTTGGTATGCATTTTGGAATTACAGCTGCAATGAATGCTTTGAATGCAGTTTGTAGCATTCATTTTACCCATCAATGGGTCTGTCCATTCTTGCTTACTGACATGTTAACATGTGACAATGATGCACTACGAGGTGCACTTAGCAGACTGTGGCTGCTTTCTATGTTTATATTTACACAGTATCTGTTCCTTATATTTTGTATTGGTATACACTGGGCGTTTTTGTAACATTTTTTTATATTAACACTATATCTTTGACATATTCCCGATGTTAATGTAACATTTTGTTATATACACTGTATCTTCTGTAGTATTTTTTATGGGTACACTATATGTATTTGCTTTGTCATATACCCTCCATCTTCTTGTCATATTTTGTATAATGTGAAAGTACTTTTATTTGTGGGCATCCATTTTCACCGTTTTCATTAATATCACTATTTAATGGGACCTCAAATTTGTGGTTTCGATTTCTATGTATTAAAACTCAACAGCATTTCGCCAGGAACTAATTTTCATGGTTTTAGCCAACCATGAAATCCATGAAAATTGTATCCTCGCGAACAATAGTACTTTCACAGTATATACATTTGATTATTTGTAACATTTTGTACATGGAATAATATTGTATCCTCTTTTAATATTCTTTATCCTATGCACTAAGTTTTTTGTAACATTATATACATTTTTATACGACCGCAAAAATTTTGCGGTCGTATTATGTTATGGCGCAGTCGTCGGCGTCGGCGTCGGCGTCTGTGGCCAGCATAACTTTGTTTCTAGTGGACGGATCATCTTCAAATTTCAGTATGTGGTTTGTTGGCATAATGGCTATCCCGGGTTTTAATTTCGGGTTTATGGCCCCACCCGTTTCAGAAAAAGGGGCCAAAAAGGGGTAAAATTGGGTATTTTTGTGTCTGTGGACAGCATAACTTTGGTTCCAGTGAACAGATCATTTTCAAATTTTAGTATGATGTTTCTTGGCACATGCTTTAGCCCGGGCTATAATTTTATGTTCCTGGCCCCGCCCGTTTTAGAAAAAGGGGCCAAAAGGGGTTAAATTGGTTGTTTTCACATATTTGACTGTAGAATCTTTATTATTTATCGGATTTTGATGGGGTTTCTTTCAGTAAACTCCTTAGAAAATTTCCAATCTAGAGTATTCCAGCGGATTTCACGTGGCATGTACCGTTCACGAGATAAATGGGGCCCAAAAGGGGCTAATTTCAAAAATTTCATTTTTTTATTTTTAGTCCGATTTTGATGCAATTTTTTCCAAAGGATTCCAAATGAAAAATTATAATAGCGCTCTACTTTTACATTTTTGGTAACTTGTTTCATTACCCAGCTATGAGGGGCCGAAGGGGGCCAAAATCGTAAATTTACAGATAACCCAAAAATTTTATTTTTCAACGGATTTCGATGGGATTTTTTTCTTTGGATTCCTCTTGATGTAAGCTTGCAGCACCATGTCAACGGATTTGGCGTAGCTCTTACCTTTTCCGAGCTATGAGGGGCCGAAGGGGGCGAAAATCGTAAATTTACAGATAACCTAAAAAAATTATTTTTCGTCGGATTTCGATGGGATTTTTTTCTTTGGATTCTACTTGAATTAAGCTTTCAGTGGTATTTAAACGGATTTGATGTAGCTCTTGCCGTTCCCGAGCTATGAGGGGCCGAAGGGGGCCAAAATTGTAAATTTACAGATTACCTTAAATTTTTATTTTTCATCGCATTTCGATGGGATTTTTTTCTTTTGATTCCTCTTGATATAAGCTTTCAGCATAATGTCAATGGATTCGGTGTAGCTCTNTTTTTATTTTCCTTGGTTTGTGTCCAGCTAATTACTCGGTCAATCTCCTTATTGCGTCCATCTAATTATTGTGTCAAGCTCTTTCCTATGTCCATACTCACTTTAAATTACACTTTTTCAAATTTCAGTGGACGACATGCTGCGGTCGTATCATGCTGCGCTCGGCGTAGCCCTTTATTTTAAATTTGTATCATTTACACAGTATCTTTTCGTAATTGCATCACGATTTCATTTTTTAATCACAAGCCCAGTACTACAGTATTTAGGTGCTGGCCGAAAAAAAAATATTTTAATTGGAAACATGTTTATATTACAATGGGGCATCATGCATTGTGTAAAACTGTGTCCTTAGCTGAATTCTGCTTTTCACTTAGATTCTACAATGAAAACTGTCTAAACCGAACCCTGACTAACCGAAAACCTGTCTAAACCAAACACAATATAAAGACCCTTTCTATCAATTTCTGTGTATTCTGAACCTGTTTAAACCGAACACCTGTCTAAACCGAACAAAATCTTCAGTCCCCAAGGGGCTCGGTTTAGACAGGTTTACTGTATTTGCTCTCTGTAAGACTATTGCTATCTTTGTTTTTGGTCATCCAAATGTTTTGATTCAATCTGAAGAGACATAAGTGGTTGAAATGGTCATCTGCATGTACAGTATGCTTTCAATATACTGCTCCTCTTTCATAACAGTATCTCAATCAACAAATATTTTCAAGGTCCATTTTTCAAAGAAGTGTAGAAATAGATGTGTCTTGCCTGAATATATAACTTGTTGACTGGAGATGATGAACAGGGAAGTGAGAAATGTAATGCCTGTTTTCTTTTAAGTAACTGATAGCATTCAAAGAAATAAAATTGATGTGAAAAACCTGAGATGTAGTAATACACTATATATGGTGTCTCTATATATTTCTAAGGCTCAGAAATCAACATGAATGTAAAACTATGTCGCAAAATTTAAAAACTCATTGAAGTGTGCAAATGGGGTTAAGGTCAATTGATAAGTGACAGATTGGCATGTAACCACTAAAATACATCAACACATAAATACACTTAGAAAATGGCTTAGATGTAAAATTATGTTGCAAAGTCGATGAGCAGTGAAGACAAGGTCAAAGTCATCTGAAGAAATCTCTTTGTTTCACTTTCAGTAACTTTTGTTGCAAGCAAGACAAAAATTGCATAATAAATACTAATTTTTCTTCCCTCGATATCTGGCCACCTTCACTTATTGCCAAAATTTTTTTGGTCCCCTGGATGGTAATATAATGACGGTGCATTGTATAGTATATCCTACTATATGCTGTATGTTATTTGCAGGTTTCATTTTTTTTTTATACTACACATATTCCTGATGTTTTGTTCATGTGCTGTATTTCTTAGAAGTGTACATCTGCATTTTGAATTTGCATCCATTTAATCTTAAAAATAATAAAATAAATATTCTGAAAGATGTTTATTTAAACACCATAGGACAGAACAAAATACTGGTAACTTATTTCAAAAGAACACACAAAAAGACTTTAATAAAAACAAATAATAATATACATCAACTAAAAATAGAATGGTTCAACCAATGGAATGCCATCATGCCTAAATAAAGATTGTAAGTTTCACTAATATTAAGCACTTCCAAAATAAACATGGAACAGAAATAAAACCAATTTCTGGTTTTGTTTAAATCACAGTCGAGCATTTTTTAAATGCTATAAGATATTTTATACTTTAAAACTGTCAACAAGTTAAAAATATGAATTATGAATATATTTCATGAATTTTTTTTTCCATTTTTGTTAATTTTTATCACACTATCAAATTTAACAACTCAAGTCCCCTTTCCCTGTGCATATAAATCAACACTCAGTGATAACAACTTGCCTTGTCCAATTTAACATACTTAATATATTCAGAGACGATTGGTTGTATATATTTGTAGGCTTCAGTACCCAATTTATTTTTTAATTACAACAAAACTGAAAAATGTGGGAAATGGATAATGAACAACCAGGTGTTGAATGATGAGCTGTTATGAACATTTGAAATGGAATGTTATCTTGTTTCTTAATTTATTTACCTTGGACTATCAAAAAGTAATTCTAATATGACTAAATGAAAAAATCTAAAAGAAAATCATACAAAAATAAAAGATAAAAACATATTTAGCATCAACTGTTCCTTAAATACATCTTAATGTATGAATGTCAAAAATGACAAACTACTCTTAAAAACAATCACAAATTCCTGATCAAATATTAATGAGTTGGAAGCCAGCCATTCTGATTAAAAACAATTAATAAAACAATTATATAGTATTCAACAAATGTCAATATTTAGCTCTCAAAAAGAGAAAGAATGTTATTTGAAATAGATTTAACAAGAAAAATATAAATAAATTATAAAACAACTATAAATATTTTACAATAGAAACATTCAAGCCTTTAAGTATAGAGTGTGTTTATACAGTTTTCCTTGTTTGTCAGGTATGTTCATTATATCCCATATCAGTACACCTAAGGGAGATAATAAAATTAAAATTTGATTTATCTCCCTTTATGCATTAAAGAATTTGAAAAAAAAACCTATCTATAATTTAAAGGCTTGAACATTCAATTAAGACTAGCATCATATTCACATAGATTGCCACCAAGCAAAATAAAAATTATTTTATTTAAATTCCACTAAAAATTTTGCAATAATTATATACAGATATCTAAGAGTAAATACATTTAACAACCTTTTCCTTTGGAAGAAGTCAAATCACAGAAGCAGTTATATTACTTAAAAGCTGGTATGTAATTAATTTACTTCCTTGTGTGGACGATCACACAAATCTAGAATTAAACTACTTAGAGTGCATTACATGTAAAGTACCGTTGTACTAAGTTTCAACAAGATTCTATGACCATTTCAAATATTTACATACAAATTAAAACAAACATTACAAGATGTTCTGTTTAATTATCTTTGTTAATATGTACAGTCCCATACATATTGTCATGCTGGACATAATTTGATTTATTTCTTTTAAAAAATTCATTTTTAAATTCATTAAAATAATCCCAATTTAGAAAATCATCAAATTTGATATAAAGATGATTAAAATCAAAATTGGTTTGTCAATTTAATATACTACTCAACTATATCATCTCCCTGAATATTCACATATCAATAAAAATATAGTTAAAATGAAATATATACATGAAATGTATCACAGGATTCAATGAAGAATACACATCCTCTAACCAAAGCACTTACGTCAAATTCCATATTTTGTCATTTTATATCATTTTCATCATTTTGACAATGAATGCAATATGTCAGTCTTTCTGCAAAACACATTTATAAGTTTTCCGACAAAAAGCAATTTAATATATCATAGTAAAAATTGGAATGTTTCATTTTAACTATAAAAACAACACAAGAAATGGACAAAAATGTCTACATGAACACCGAGATTTTTATTCCATCTTATTCCAACACTATATATTTCATATTCAACAACAGCGACCACATTTATACAACCATACACACAATGAAGCTGATATTATGGAATGCAGTTATATGTAAATTTCATTATTACACAATTTATTTTAATACATAAATATACAAAAAACACAGTACTAAGCAGCAGTCAATTTCTTGTAAAGAATTCATTCACATTTTGTCTACTGTATCTCTTTCAATGATCCGGTGGTAAATTTTTCTGAGACATATAACATATTGAAAATCTCTCTGTGTGGCGGTATATTTAGCTGTTCATACCCAATAACTGAGCTGCCGAATCTGCAGAATCTAACATTTTGTCTATGGAGGAGACATCTACTCCTAACAGGTTATGTAACATATCGGCTGTACTATCTTTACCGTTTGACAGTGCTGAGACAGTGGATGGAATAGGTGACTTCTTAGATGTGATGACTTGAGGTAATGAATAGAGACCACGGCTTTCCTGTAAAAATTAAAGATTTAACTAACAATTCAACTTCTAAAAATGTTAATTAGCAAACAATTTTAAGTTCTAAAACAAACTTCTGAAGTAAATCAGCTGAAATTTGAAATGAAGGAACAATCAAAAGAGAGTATGTGAAAATTTAAACCTTTTAACAGAGAACATCTAAACTTAACACTTCTGACTGAATGTTTAGGAAGTTCAGAATATATAAAAGGGATTTTGGAGATTGCTAGGACTCATATTAATACACATTAAAATGCATATGTTGCAATAATATGGTTGAAATATTTTTGCAATAATTTACTGAAATGTGAAGTTTTTCTAAAACTTTAAAGTGTATTTGATACATATCATTATACAAGTGACTTCACTATTAAATTAAGTTATCAAATCATTAGTGAAAGTGCAAGCTTTAAGTTTATTGTAGGAAATATAGATACATCTCGTATTTCACAGATAGATAGGCAAACTAAAAATGTGGATTGCTATATTTACAAATGTAGCTCTGAAGGGAGAATCGATTCAATCAAAAAATAATAAACTGATATTTACCCCAACACTTTCTGCTCCGTTAAGATTAGAATTATGAGACATTGGAGCAATTATGGACATTGGCATTGTTGGTACAGTCAGTGGCATAGGCAACCGTGGAAGAATTGGACGGGGGGCAGGTTTCTGTGTGGTTTGATCATCGCCATGGGAATTATCTTCATCATCGCTGGGACTCAAAGAACCAGATTCTGTGTGTTTTTTACGATGTCTCATCATGCTGTGTTTAAGTGTAAATCTTTTCTGGCAAATGTCACATTCAAAAGGTCTTTCTCCTGAAAACATACAAACAATATGGACCTGCATTTAATATCAAATACAAACAGTGTCTTGTTTATAAACAACCAATGTGAAAAAGTCTACCAATTAGAAAATAAATTTGTGATGTTTCTCAGAAAAAGCTCAAACCACCTCTTTTATTCCTATATACTACAAATGTACTTGTCTTGTGTTGCCATAAAGGTACAGTAAATCTGCTACAATTTTTATACTGATAAAATGAAAATAGGCCACACTTCATTCTCAGGGCATTTTGGTGTGATATGCCATGTTATTTGTTGATTTGTAATTTATTGTCTCTCAACTATAAGCTTGGTGGCATTAGCTAGACTTACATTTGGACAATCATACATGATCCCTCCCTCAATATATAGTGGTATCAAACATGTTCACTGTTGCTGGCCCAAATACTGATTTTATTTTGAAGTTGCAATAACAAATTGTAGAAAATTTTGCTTAAACTATTAACTAAAGAGTAGCTACACATACTAAGATCTGTCCTTGACAATTTTTGGTTTTCACTTGAGATCATATTGGTAAACAGGAGTTTCCGCGAATCCAATTAGTGACGTCACAAATCTAATTTACATATGCAAATTAACATTTTTGGTTGGCAAAGCCGAAGAATTATCACTATATAGCAATGGGATAGAATTTTTAAAAAAATCTTTGATAACTTTTTTATTATATGCACGATTTTGGATCTTTAAAATGCATGTTAAACATGGAGATATTTATATTTTTTCTACCGATTTACTTTTTAATAAAAATAGACAAATATTTTTTCATGTGAATTTCAAAAATGTGAAAGTTTTGAAAAATTATATGGTTTACAAAATACGCTAATTCTATATATATTCAAAATAAAAAGCTGAAAATTTTTACATCCTGTAAAAGTGTAAACATTCCATAATTGAGATCAAAAAGAATTATCCATTTATCTTAAATAATGAAATTCTCACCAGGTAATTGAAAATGACATTTTTATGACCCTAATCAGTGACCACGATTTCTTGCCAACCAAAGGTAATTTTTCAAGCTTGTGACGTCACGGCGGAAACTCCTATTGTTCTCTCTCAGCTTTGATGTATTTTTCAATTAGTTATCTACCAATGCTTTGATTTCATCTGCATTGAAGAGACACAAGTTGACAAAATAGCCATCTGCAAAAACTAAGTTGACAGTTACTACAGTATTTAGCTTGATATTTACCTGTATGAGATCTCATGTGGCGTCTAAGATCTTGTAGCGACCAGAATCTCTTTGGACATAGGGAGCAATACACTTTACGCTGCATATAATCAGCAGAGACAACTTCCATCTTAGGATCGTCAGAATTCTGTCCAGGGATCTCCAATACAACATCTTGGTCTACTTTGTTGAGATTATTTTCTACGACCTTATCCATGTGTTTCGAAAAATCATCGATAGAATCGACCTTGTTTTTGTCCTTCAAAATCAACCAATCAGATGTATGCGATTTCTCTTGGTGATACAAACATTCCCTTCTGGTGTAATAAGAAGCATCACACAGGTAGCATTTAAATGGAAGATCAATATTGTGTTCCTTCAAATGACGAACAACTAATTTACGTGAGGCAAATTTTTCTCCACATTTCCAGCATTCTGTTATTTTGTCAACATTGTAGTTATCACGTTCTGGATTAAGCTGTTTTTCTCCAGATCCACTGAATGTTTTGGTATTATTTTCTAGGCGCAATGGTTCAACAGCTTCTTCAATTTCTAGGTCTTCCTCGTCAGGTTCTGACCTTCCACTTGACATCAATCTGTCATTCATTCTCTCACTATCCTGTAGAAACAATAATATATACACTGTACCACACACATTTCACATTTATATGGACACATAAAACATGATCACATTCTCAAAGCTCTATTTTGATGTGTTAGTTAAGAAAGAGATGAACACTCACTCAAAAAGTACAACTTTTGTATGCTCCAGAATTATAACTTTTAATTATATCTTTTATCTTTTAGTTTATCAGATTTTTAAAATAATTTGTATGTTCTGATAGACAGCTTGCAATACCTAATATTTTTTAACTAAACTGTTGTATAAAATATTGTGCAAGTACTTTTGTTTTTAGGTTTCAATTTTGATGGTATTAAAAGAAATCATTTTTAAAAACTTTTACCTTTGTTGAGGGCTTTTTTTCATTGCAAGTGAATGGAAAATTGTCATTCCGTTGAGTATTTATTTCTGAGAAAACTGTTACCCCATGAAATAGAGGACAGTACAAATATCCAAGATATTACTTACCATAGACTTATTCATTTGTTCCTCTTCTAAATAAGTGCTATCATTGCTGTCATAGAAACTACTGTTAACACTGGATCCCCTTTCTTCTGGAGGTATAGTTTTACTCATCCCTACCGTAACAACCCGATCTAGTTCAGCTAATGCTTCAGGTAGTGGGCTGTTTGGGTGTCTCTCCTTGTAATGCTTTAACAAATTACCTAAAATATAAATAAAAAGAAATGAAATTTAACCAGATAAATTACTTCTACTAGTATTCAATTACTCAGTTTATATGCAAAGATCAGGTATTAGGTGTACAGGTATTCACAATACTAACTCTATAGAGAGTACAGGTAAACCATACTTATACAAGTAATTGTGTTTCTAAAATATATTACAAATAAAATATTTGCAGTTATAGTACTTATGACTGTAACAGTGCCAGCGAATTTGCTGATATGTAAGGAGAGCCAGTTGTAACAATAATCTTCACCTTGTGATGAAGTGCAAGCAATTTATTTCTTAAAAAGGCTTTTTGATGATTTCAAAGCAAAAAACAAAAGTGCTGATTTGTTCCTGCTGATAATGAAAACATCCTATAAATGAAAATATCAGTGTCAATCTATATTCCTACATTTTCAAGCAATTTTTTGCTTCTGTTTTATAATTTCAATAACTCAAGCACTAACAAATTCTTTGTTAAAATTCATTGATAAAAACATAGCATTATTTTACCCCAAAACAAACTTAACTTCATTTTACATTGCTCAATAATGTCCGGAAAATAAATACATCTCTATATACATGTGGTAAATGTATAGGCATGTACCAACCTTGAGTAGAGAATGAGCTGAATACACAAAGATGACATTTGTATGGACGGTCCATGGTTTGACGAGACAGTGGGTCTAACATATTTACTCCATGTTTACGTATCAGATGTCTCTCCCTGTTTGACTTGGTGGAGAAGGTTACTGGACATCTTGGGCATTTAAATGGCTTCTGACCTAAAAAAAGGCAAAGTATACAATCCTTAAAATACTTAAACATACAGTAATTACAATGAATACGGGACTTTCAGGATAGGAATTCTCATGTAATTGAAGGTGGAAACGATCTCCTCAAATACCAGTGAGAAGTATAATCGGAATTCAGTCCTATTGAACATAAATATAATCCACCTAAAAACAAGCTATTTATTAAATTGAAGTGTACTTATAATTTGTCCCGTATGACAATTATTTAACTAAATTTTAATTGATGAAAAACATTTAATCTGAAGCGCTACAAATCGATTTAATATAAATCACCCTTAGCTCAACAGTTTTCATTAATTAGTGATTCCCTCTCAATGTATTGATGTATTGATTTTTATACCCCGCCACACGTAGTGGCAGGGTATTACATTGTATGTGATACCCCAAGTCGTGTGTCCGTCCGTACCCCGAAGGTTTCCGGCTGATAACTTGTGAACGAAATATCATAAGGTCTTCAAACTTGGTATGTAACTTCTTTACCACAAAACTAAGGCCAAGTTCAATTTTGGGTTCAGAGGTCCAAGGGGTTCTGGAGTTATGCCCCTTGAAACTTTCAAATTTTGCGAAATTTAGGGTTTCCGACTGATAACTTGTGAATGAAATAATATATTGTCTTCAAACTTGGTAGGTAACTTGTATACCACAAAACTCAGGCCAAGTTTGATTTCGGGTTCAGAGGTCCGAGGGGTTCTGGAGTTATGCCCCTTGACACTTTGAAATTTTGCGAATTTTAGGGTTTCCGACTGATAACTTGTGAATGAAATAATATATTGTCTTCAAACTTGGTATGTAACTTGTAACTGGAGTTATGCCCCTTGAAACTTTGAAATTTTGTGGAACGTGGCGGGCAATCATGTAATGCACCATTACTATTTTTTTATTTACGAATATTATGGCGGGTTTCCTGGGTCTTTAACGTATTACATTTGCAATTCGTCAATGAACATACCAATATTCCTAAAGTAATACATATAACAAGTCCTTCTAAACTCCTGTCTTTTATTTACCAATCAACCAATCAAGATTCTATAGAAATTCTATTGTATACCAATTTGTACTGCCTGAAGGGGTTTACCTTGATACTCCAGTAATGACAAATTGGTATACAAAAGAATTCTATAGAATCTTGATTGGTTGATTGACAAAGAAAAGATAGGAGTTTTGAAGGAGTTGTTATAGGTGTTACTTGAGGAATATTGGTATGTTCAT